>JABFOV010000562.1:0-35975 GCA_022817685.1 Aradophagus sp. ZL-2020 | reverse complement strand
GATTTTAGCTCCGTGTCCACACATATTACACAGCATCCGCCTTTCACGAACTCCTCGGCCAACAAAACACCCAACCTCGAATTCACTCCCGCGATCTATTTACATACGTATCCAATCGATTATTTTTTCGAAAATATGGTGCGTAAAAGTTGAATTAACCATTTCGTTCCCACATGATTAAAAATATATTTTTCAAAATATATTTTAAATATACAATTTAATGCCGTTTTTTGTATTTAAAATATATATTTAATATACTTTTCCATATAATTACCATATATTTTTTAAAATATATTTTATAAAATATATACAAAATATATATTATTTATATATTTTTATATATTTAAAATATATTTTGAAACATATATTTTTGATCATGTGATTAAAGATTAAAGATTATTGGTCCATAAACGTACGTCCTTTCAAATTGAAAATAAATGTTTTATTTAAAAATATTTATGCAGTTACGGTAATCATAAAATGTGCATAATAATAATTACTAAGTAAATAATGAAAGTAATTACGAACAAGATTTTTATTTATTACATTCAGGTTCAAAATTTGTTCGTGGCTGATGAGTCGTGTTTATTAGTATGAATAAGTAGTTATTTGATATGTATATTTTTTATCATACACGCGTCACAGTCATTCTATCGAACGAGTTAATTAAAACTATAAAGCTAATGGTATGCCTAACTAGTGAAATAATACCCCTTGCTTCGTGTGACGTGCACTCATTCCTAATAAAATTTAATTGTAATTCATCCATCTCAAACGCCAGTGTCCCATTTTGAGTCATTGTTAGTTTCTAAGATATCACATGTTTTCAAGTGAAGGAAATCAAGACACTATTGATGCCTTAGACTTCAATAATGTCTTAATATAAAATATTTATTTATTTTTGTGATGTTTGCGAAAATTATTATTCCAAAACTACCGAAATTCGGCAAATTGGATTTTCGCTTACCAAAACAACGTCACCACGGAGACTCCTCGGTGGTTTTGGCAATAAAGTTTTGATGAACTTAAGAAAGGCCACTGCAATTGATATACTGATACTCGCAAGCAATTCCACGCCAAGGTAAAACCACGCGCTTGAAGTCTGACTGTTTGATCTGCTGCTACAACTCGCAGAATCGTCTCTCACGGGCAGCATTTCCCACTAAAATAAGATTAATTCGTAATCAATTTCACGTTGTTGTTATTGAATAGTAATTCTATTTGATCAACGTGTTTGATTATTTTACCGTTCCGCAATTAAAATCAATAGTGACCGAGACAGCTGAAAACTTGATTTGAACATGTCAAATCAATAAATTGAAATAGAAACATAAATTAAAACAAGCTGACCAAACTTTGTAATGATTGACCAAATATTTGACATAACTCTTGGCGGAAATTTGATTAACATTATTTTTATTTTTTTTATCATTTTTGTTCATAATGGTTTTGTATGTATTATTGAAAAAGAGTAAAAGTTAGAGTTCAGAAAAGTTTCATACGGTTTGCAAAAAATATTGCGATGAAAAGCAGAACTTTTTCCTTCCACGTCACAAATTTTTCGCCGAGATGGAACAATTAACCTTAAGTAGGAATTTACAGCAATTGAACGAAAAAGTTCTTAATTGCACAATTAGATGTAATTGGAAATATTTTGATTGTAAAAACGTTTCGCAAGAAATGTTGCGAACAATCGCTGGTTGTAATTATTTCTTTTTTTATGCACGTAATGATTGTTTGTCCTTTTTTGATTGTATATAAATATCACACTTAGTAATAGGGAAACATTACAGTTGCGAAGACTAATGTTTCAAAAAGCATGATTTTTGTTTTAGAAATTTGACAATCAATGAATGGTATACAATTGAAATGAATGTTAACATTTATAATACAAAATAACGTAATAATTTACTATTATTTAAAATGATATAAGTATAATATGCATTTTTATGCACATCTCAAATAACCAGAAAGAAAAACTGGTTAACTTGATGATGGGAAGAAAAAGTATCCCTTCAGATATCAGTATGCAAGGAAAGCGCTACTTTTCATGACTGCTGGAAATCAGTCGTACATAATAATGAAATTTTGATGCGCAATTTTTCAAAGTTTATTTGCATGCCGTCGGAATTCCATTTAAAACTCAAGTGCATATTTCCCAGGCGTGATTTTAATCTGAAAGAAACATCATTGTATTCTAATCATAAATTCGATGCCGAAACGCGCGCGTACGTGCTTTAATATATAGTGCAACGTTTCTTGACTCGCTGAAACGCCCAGTAATGCCGCGTTAAAAGTCCACGATTGAATTCAAGCAAATTAGGCTGGATTGCAAGATCGAAACGGATTGCGCAAGGGCAATGAAATTTTGTGCCGTTGAATTTTTTGTTTTCTCTAAGCCGCGTAACTCGGTACCCATTAACTCGTTCGCACTTCCGCGTGCTATTAATTTGAATGCTTCGCATGAATTACCGCATGACCTGATAAACCCGAGCACAATTGAGCGTACGGTCAACTAGTTAGTTGGTTCGATGGACGGTTGCTGGGTAGATTGATTGATCGAAAAGTGCGTTGAACAAAAGCGAGTGTACCGTGCGGAAATCACAGTGATTTATTGTTACGTCGAAAGAAAAAGGTATTAGTAATTCACTGTCAGAAATAAAAATCAATGAATAATACATAATTCATGACTGAGAAATTACCAATGATTCAAATGAAAACGGCGTACTGTTGCTACCAGATAAATAAAAACAGTTATGTAATTAAAACATTTTTTTACGTAATAAATCATCATTTAAGAATTATTTTTTGATAGAGGGATGTGTTATTTTGTGAAAGAAAGAATTCAGTGTCTACGTGAGGAAGACAATACGTGAGGAAGTGCAACAATAAAGCAATAGCAAGACAGTAAGAATATCTTCTGTCATCACTTTGAAGATGACATGAAAAAGAAAAAAAGTATGAATCCGTTTCATAAAAGAAAGATCTAAGGTTCCAGTTTTAGGTGAACTCACGGAAAAACGAAAAAATTTCGTTGTATTGAGTGTCAAATCTTTTTATGGATGAAGGAAAGAACGTTTTGCTAAAATAAAATGTCTTTCATCGTTTTATATTCTGTGAATTCTACTTCGATGAGAATTCAGAGGTCAATATATTGAAAAGTGTACGAGCCGAGATGGATATTTAAAAACTTTTGATGTAACGATTCCATTGTAATTATTTAACAATTTATTCATTAATAAATAAGATCGCTCGAGAAGTTGTTGTTCAATTATCTCAATCAACTTTTCTACAGGCAAATTTTCCACATAAGTCATTATCGAATTCTGTGTGAATAACAAACCGTGATGCGAAAAGATATGAATATTTTTAAATTTCCCCGACATTTCAATAGATCGTTAAAAAACATCAAAATGGATACTTAAGTTTAATAAAGATGACCAAATATTTTTCCGTTAATTTGTAATCCACGTCATTGTGACTCGTCAATATTGTTGCTGTCAAATGATATGACGAGTTATTCGTAATTATTTTGTGAATCATACTTTATAACAAATCTCGTATCGTGTTGAGTTAACGGGATGGGATGACAACTGATGATGCTCCGAGTAGTTCTGGTTACGCGATAACGTTTTAACGGGTTGAAAGACTTTTAAATATAAATAATAGATTAATGCGAACAACATGTTTATCAGTAAAATTCATATTAAACATTACACCAATGTATAAAAATGATTTAAAAAATGTTGTGAAAGGAAAACCGAAAGTTATTATCAATTAAAATCATATATTTTTGAACTTTTTTTTGAACAATTTTACGTATTTCGAAAGAGTTACGATAAGTTGTTCAAGTTATCAGAATCAAACCTGTTGATCATATTCCAAGATAAGCGAAAAGTTCTAATAAATGAAAGTGTTTATCTTAAACGAAATAATTATTCGACACCTGAGTGATCCAAATATTAATCAATCATTATCGATAATCTAGTTGATGGATATAATATAAAAATCTATAAATTACTATTTTTATTATTATTGTAATTGAAATTTACAAGAGCATTATAACTATAGCAATTATAATTATTAATAAGTATGTGAAATTAAATTTTAATTACTACTACTGATTTATAACAAATTAATAACTTTTGTCGGTTGACTGATTATTCGTATTGTTACTTCAAAGTTTGAATTTCAACTTATTTGAACATCGCACTATACAGAGCTTAAAATTAAAGCTTTTAATGAGATTATATAACCATATTTATTTTAAATTAAAAATAGATCAAACGTATAATAGTTACGAATGTATGCATTCGTGATTTCAAATGCAGAGTTGAAAGGAAACCATTAATAAAAGGAATGAAAGCAGTGCAATAATGCGCCGATAAAAAACTATAATATTATATAACGACTTGTCAAAGTGAGCCATAATCGAAAGTAGATAGTAGTTTCTGGGCCGCGCTATTATTTCGATCAGTCACAGTGGCGGGGAAAGTCACATCTCGTCGGGATTTTTCATCTAACCCCGCCCCGAGCATTGTAGTTGGCTTCGAATTATACCTTACGATCAGGTGCACAATTTACCAACATCGTATATTCAGACGTACATAAAACGAATATATAAGTACGCTTGCATTTGCGACACAAAATTTCTTTTACTCGCACAATGTATTGCAATCGTGTAAATATTATAATTAAATGCATAACGCCATCCTTCGCCGCACTTTCCGTAAAGTGAAAGAACAATTCATTGCACGGCGTAAAAAGAATATTAACGGCATGCAACATTTTGCAGAAATTGAGCAAATATTGCATAATTTAATAATCGAAAGAAAATTAATAGTTAGACATTCAGTAATTAATGATTGGTGTATGCAATGAAATAATATAAAGTTCATGAAAAAGTAACGCATCATGTTGAATATTTTTGTAAGTAGCTTGCTTTATAAATCACTGAATTCGATATTGATTCAACGTTGAAAGGGAAATCATTGAATCAATAGATTTGTTATTGTCAAAATTTTGAATTAGCATCGAATGACATGTGACATTAAGTCAATATTGATAGTAAACTGAACTCTGATTAAACTCATTCAATAAAATCGAACCGTCTGTGTTAATTCAACTTGATATCAACTTTGGTTCCACCAATTACTTCTATAATATCAGTAGTTGAGTCTATTCTAATTCAACTCATAATATTGCTTAATATCTTTAGATAATTTTATTATCAATTTAATTATTCAATTATTAAATCAAATAGTCGAATCATTTTCGAACATCAGTAAATATTGAACACTTTGACGACTTGAAGTGAAATTGAAATTGATAATTCATTGACTCAACTCTTATTTAACTTCAATATTGATTCAACTCAATATTAACGACGTTTAGGTCACATTAAAGTCAATTCAATCCTTCTTCAATTCTAACTTCACGTTGTATAAAAATTCATTCAACCAATAGTTCCATTAAAAAAATAAGAGAGCGAAAAAAAGGAAAAACATGAAGTTCGGCAGTACAATCGAAAGAAAAAGTTTGATGGCGATAGCAATCTTTGCTGCGGATAACAAGCCTTTTACATACATTAGTAACGGCGCTGAACGGTGCGCTATGCAAGAATAATGATTTATTTAATACTTGTTACAACGAAAGACTCTCTTATATAACATTAAATAATTGCGACGTTTGTTTCGCCACATCTATTAATGAGTCTACTTCGTCGCCATAAACACTTTTCATCGTCCTTTTAGCAGCATAATTTCCATTCGAATTGTTATACAATTCATGTTCACATTTACATTAAATGTTTGAATTAAATATATTTCTAGTTTGTCTCATATTTGAATTATACGCATTGTCTTCGATTTACAAAATGAGAAATTGAATGCGACTTTGAAAAAAGTCAAACCGAAATAGTGAAAAACAATTGCACTGGGTACATAAAATGCACTTGAATTAATTTCTTTCATCTCTCGACGCATCTGCGAACTGCGGAACGACAAAGCGAGTTTTAAATTGAAACCATACGAGACGACACAATCGAGTTCAACGCCGAAACAGACTCCGGACAGATAACCATTATTCATGCGCAATCTTACTTCATATCTATGTAAATCTTCTTATTTAGAACAATCTATTTCCAGGTTTCATTCCACTTCTTTTTACGAAAAAATAAATTCGATTCTCTAACAAAGTAGTTCTATGTGACGATCAAATACGCAAACGAAAGTCCAATCACTTTATTGAGTTTAGTTGTAAAGCGATACCGAAACCCCACTTTTTATTGACTGACTGAATACATCAATGTTTTAAAAAATTAATCTTTTTTTCAACTTTTCTGTCAAGATTAATTTATATTTATAATTAATATTTATAATTAATATAATATTTTTATTAGGGTAATTGTATTATAAAACTTTGAATATAAAATTATGGAAACAAAATATTTTGTGTTTGAATGTTCGCACGAGTTAACCGCTCTTAGTTGAAATCGTTCGATGATAAGTTGAATGAGGCAAAACAAAGGCCAAGTTGAAAAGCACTAGATTTGTCACTTTACATGCAAGCGACTAAAGGCATATAATTTTCAAAGGAAAAAAGAAGAACAGACGACACGCCAGGTGATTCTAACAAAGTAACAATCATGCCGTTTGCTGTTTTGTAACTGGTAGGATTGCCATTTCAACGCCTCGTCACGTACGTCTTTTAACCCCGAATCGCAAAATAGTACTCGAATGAGCGACGTGAAAATCACTTTTACGATTGCAACTAACGTACACCCATCCATGTGTAGATCTCACTTAACGGTGATGAACTTATCAAAAAAACGTGAGAGGAATTGTAAGATAAATAGAGAGAAAAGAAATGCAATTTTATCAACAGGAAGACACAACACATTTTTTGTCTTTTTTAATAAATTATTATAGATTTTCATGCAGTAAAGGTAAAGAATAGATCAATATTAAATACAAAATATTTAAAAATATTTCCAGTTATTTTTATCCTACAAAACTGCAAATTTTTCCAATATTTATAAAACCTTCCTTTCGAAATGCCATTGTTACGTTTTCTTTATTTGCTAACAATTCTACCTTAATCTACTCAAAATCAATTCGCAAAAATGTTTAACATTTCTGAAATAAGTCGGCAATCTAAACACTTCGCCCTGCTCGACTATGTTGTATTCAAAAGATGCTTTTTAAAACGCCGAAATGTGAAAAGTCGGCAAGATGCAAATAGCGAGCGGCAAGTAGCCGTGAAACGGCTAATTTTCCCGCAGCTAATTGAAAGCTGGATGAAATTACGGCTAGCCACGACGTAACAATATCATTAACGCGCGTTATCGATACTTATTGGCCACTCGGTCGCGGTCACTTAATCACCATCGATTGGCTTGGCGAGTTCGAGCGATCAGGAAGTGTTTAGCCGTCGATAAAAACAAACAGCGGAGTTATAGCTGAAAAAAAGCCTCTCGTACAAAGTTCGTTTTCATTAACGACATTTGTCACGTTTTCCAAATAACGATAAGCAGATGAAAATGTTGTGACGAAAACAACAAAACAAGACCGAATAATAGGGAGTTTTTTTTTATCAGCAATTATGGATGGCGAGGCGAAAAACTGAACTGTGAAGCACATTTACGACGACTTACGCGTTATGTAATTCGGCCATCGAACAAACTTTGTAAACTCGTATTTTTCATTTCACCTTTTATGCGCTTCGTGTCTAAATTAATTTTGCCGAAAAAAAAGAGAACAAAATTAAAAACAATGAATAATAAAAGCAACGACTTTAGAGCGTTGAAAAAAAATCGTGATTAATTAAAACGCGAGAATTATAGCTATTTGTTGTGAATCTGTTGATAGGGAAAATTATCAAACAACCGCGTACGGTCACATATGACTGCTGTATATTTGTAGTAAATGCAAATATTTCAACTCTTATAGTAATTATTTCAATTTATAAGTAAAATAAAATATTTATATTTTTTGCAAAATCAGTTGTGTATTAATTTAAAATATATGTGTAATGCAAATTTTGCTACGCTTTTAGCAAAATTCATTACTCAAAATCTTTTAACTATTATTATTATATATTATTTTATAGTTTCTATAAATTGTCAAATAAACTTCAAGTTTTGCTTCAAACAACAAAATGAAAAATAAACAATATTCTTTAATTAAAAAAAAAACAATGTACATATGTGACTCAACTATAAAATATAGTTGTTCACGTTCAACTACAAATATATTTAAGCCAACTGTATGCTGATTGTGCATATCAACTTTTTTATCATTGTGATTAGACAAAGATAAAAAACATGTATAACTTAACTCTAAAGGACTTCAGATACATTTTTCTCGCCGTGTATTGACACGGATTTCAACAAGTAAGAAAACAAAGTTCCAGTCAATGTTGCTTGAGCAATTCTATCAGATTACAAAATTGCTCGCCAATTTGACACGTTTCTGCAGTAATTGTACCGCCGAAACAAAGTGCACTGAAATTTTTGCATAATTTTAATTGTGGGTTTCGCGAGCGCGTTACACCAAGACACAACTGCGCACGTCTCTATTTTTCTGCCACATTTCTCGCTCTAAAACATTGTGGCAAACGTAACAGCAATTATGTTGTTAAACCGATTACCGTCACGGAGAAAAATCAACGTTAGTCTTAACTTTCACTCATCGCACTCTGGATGTCCGCACTTTAGATTTACTTGAAATGTAGTGCAAATTGCACAAAAATTTAATCTGTTGAAATAGGATTATCACTCACTCATTTTTTTTAATTAGGGACTCCTATTACGACTTGATATAATTATCGGACGCTTAAAACGGTGCATTACCTTTTAATCGAATTTCATTCAATTACGTAGTACTTTTTTCTCGTTACATTTACAGAAAAAAAGGAGGGTAAAGAAACATTAGTGACACTGATAAAATAAAAAGTAAAAAATTTTCATATTTCAATGTTTTTAGATACGATTTTATTAACTAGAGGAATAAAGAAAAAAATGATTAAACATTCGATGTTCAAAAAAGTTAAACGATATTAGATTCTAGATTTTATTATATAATGTTTAAGAAAAACATTCAACTTTAAAAAAAAAAAAATTCAACTTTTTTTCACACAAACATTGATCATTGTTTTTAATTTTCTGTTATCAGTTGTAAGATTGATTAACCGAAGAAAAAATAGTCGAACAATACGTTGACTTTCTTTTCCGCTATGATGCAAGGATAACCGTTCACGCCTTTGTTTACCTCTGGCAAATCGGTAAAGTCGGAGTTTATTTTTCGCATAAAAAAAGTGTGCTTACATTTGCCATATTGATTGTCACTTTTAGAACACTTATGAGAAATAAGATTTCTTTAACTTGGTTAAATTAACATCGAGAAAAATTAACATTCAGGTGCAATCAATACAGGGCGTATAAAAATATAGTTTGTTATTAAAATTACATCCTGCGTAGACTTTGATATTTATTTAATTTCAAATTCTGCATAAAATAACAAGTAATAAATTTTAAATATGCTAAAAATGATTAAAATAAAAAAATATTAAACATGACATGTCATTTATGTTTGTGTGTGTGTGCGTGTATTTTCCTTAAGCGGAGTGAAATAATTTGGTGTAAAGTATATACGCGGTATAAAAAATTAATCAAATTTGATAAAAGTTAAGTTATTAAAGAGGCTGATGTAAAATTTAAAATATTTAAAAATAATCTCCAATTTTGAAGCCTCCAGATTAAACTGCTACATTTTCTTCGGCTCACATAAAATATATTATATTTTCGATATTTATTATTATTAATGATATTATTACTGTCATATTTCTCATTATATTTTTTTATTATTTCTGTATTTATGACTTATGTAAATATTATTCTAATATATAGAAATATTCATTTTCACATGCTTCAGTTTAGAAAATTATTCATTCAATTGTATTAATTTAAATATTGATTGCGCTGTGTAAAAAGCACCGATGTGCACATTATCATGAACAAATATGAATTTGCAATTTTTTGTTCGTAGTATTAACTTCTTTTACGGTCACTGAAACGAATTTTCAAATTAAAACGATTCAATGTAAAAGTGGAAATCATTAAATAATGTATCGAGTCGTGAACGTTTACTTTGCAAAATAAACTGTTGAATTTATTTGTATTCGTAATTACTAAAATTGTATACAATGTGTTTGTATTCTAATAAAAATTTGTGTACTCTAAGTTTATGTAAATATTTTATAAATTTTACCAAATGAAAATACAAATAAAATACAAAATTGCAATTATTATTGTGATATTTGCGAATAATAAAAGAAGTGTTAATTTTTACCACTATACAAAAATATTTGATACGATTAACAGTGGTTAAAATTATTATATATAATTACTGAAAACTAATGTTTATATGAAAAAATTAATTGTATCTTGATGGTGGTATTTCTTTTCAATATAATTTTTATTACTTTAATTCTTGAAAAGCGTCTTCATAGAAGGCACTTAAAACGCACTTGACTTTTTACCAAATCACTAAGAAGTATATAGGATATCATTACTCAAAGTAAACATATATTATTAAAAATGAATAGATTACATCAACGATGGCTTATCTTTATAATTTCTTTGAACATATAGCGGCATTATTTGAAAATGTATAATTTTTATAATACATTGTTTTCAGTATTTACTTAGAAACTGAGTTAATATTCATAAAAATTATTTCATATATCATAAAGGCCACGATATATCATACAGTACTAAATGAAAATGATTTGAAAATCTTATGATGTATAATATAATTTCTGCGAATTCAATTTGTCAGTCTACTTAGCAATAAAAAGTAAATGGCGATATACTTGAAGGAGGTGAAGAGGGATGAAGCACTTGGTCGTGTCAAAGTTTGAAATTCACTCTTCAATTACCTTCATTTCGCTCGGTTGAAAGTTGTCGCAAAGTTGCAGAAAGTGGTTGAAAACGACGTCGGTGTCTAATTGACGAAACCGAGCGCGCTTAACGCGAGGCGCGTTCGTCGCCGCGACCACGAGGAAACAAGCCCGGCGAACGAGGATCAGGACTTCGAACTGGGAAGTCCCTTCACCGGCGCCCCGTAGTGCACACACAACTGACTCCACGAGTAGTTTGAACTTGACTGGTAATGGTGGCTAGATGAGAGGAGATGTTCACCTGCCGTCTAATCGGATTCAAGGCCAGTCAGAATTGTCATACATGCGTGGATGGATTTGCCGTCATTAATCTTTTCCGCAGTTTTTATGTTTCTCTCTTATTTAAAAGAGTCAAATGAAACGTATATTGATAATATATGATTTTATATTATCAATATATGTAGTTACATTCTATATATTCATCACATCGAGAACAAGTTGTTTCGATTATTTTCAATTTGAGAACAATTAAACATTTATACACAAAGAATTCCTAAAACTACTGAGTAGTTTCATAAGACACTACTGAGTAGTGTCGAAGATGACAGAAAATCATGACCTCTAAAGATAAACAAGGATAAGAGAAATAAAATTTTCTTTTTGACATCTTTGTTTATCTTTAAAGGTTACGATTTTCTGTCATCTTCGACACTACTCAGTAGTGTTAGGAATTGTCCGTGTAGTTTATATACTATCAATACGTTTATTTTTTAATACGATGGTTAAATTTACAAATCATGTAGTAAACTTAACAAATCGAACAATCAGTCATGTCATTGTTAATTCTCATTTTATAATTTCTGTTTCTTAGTGTTTATGTTCATGAATGAACATAAATATGTATGGTTTATATTTCGTCCCTCCCTTTCCATTCTGCATTGAACAAATTGAATAACGTTAACAGCACTATGCAAAATTGTCTCGGTGAAATTTATCCGTACTTTTTTTGAAGAGCATCAACTAGTATAGAATATTGATTAGCAATTGTTCACTACGTCGTTAATAAATAGCTTTGACACAATTTTTAAACTAAAATTTGTAAAAAAAAAAAGAAGCAAAATACAATTCAATAGTTTTCAAGTAGGTTTTACTCCAATTCAAAATGTTCAACATCATTACTGAACATTTTTCATGTAATTAAGTGTAATTAAATGTAAACATAGAAATTATTACACGCAATAACCTGAATATCGTAACATCAACTCGGTATATCAAGTACAACAATCTGGCATCTCGATTAACGTCAACATTGTGTCAGACTTTGAACAGTATGCTGATACAACTTTGTCAAATTATTATTGCATCAAGTTGACATCTTATCAAACGCTTCTGAAGATCGGTTTTCGCGTTCGCGCAGGGGGTTGGTGCCGTAGTATGTTATTCTGAGATTTATATTACCATAAATTAATTCTTCAAAATAAAATTTATCCGTAGACGATCATTCTTACGAAACGTTTGATAGGTTGCTGTTAACGCGCAGAATAAATTCAGATTTATAAATATGCGTAAAATGTCTCTATAACTTGGAAACTCTCAAATAGTCAAGAGTTTCAACACCTTCTGTCTAAATGAAATGCAGTGTTTTAACTGCCTTGTAAAATAAAACGTTTTAATGTCTTAAGCCTAAATATTTACCATATTACTGATGGAAACCTTTCCCTTTAATATTCAACAAATTTGGAAGCGACTTTATTATAATTATGTACCATACATAGCAAAAAGAAGTCTGTCCCAAACTACTTAAATTAACAAGCTTGGTAACTTCGAACTACTTAAAATGAGACTTTTCAGAGAAACGATTTATTTAAAACTACTACACTTGTTATTTCAGGTAGTTTGTAAGAGTAAAAATAGTTTTTTTCGAATGTACAACTCAAGTAAACAAAATATTTCAGTTTCTATTCTAAGACCGTTTATTAATTGATCGTTTTTATGGTAGCGACGTTGCAACTTTTATCAAGCATACCAAGCAAGAAAAAGTTTTACGTAATAGTTGCGCTGAACCGATTTGTCAAACATATAACTAATAAAACACGCGTTAGCCAATGGGATTACATGTTTATCGGTGGTGAAACTCTAGCGCCCACTGACGGGTCCTTAAAATTTTATGCCATAGTTAACGAACTTTCCTCGAGCGCGATCTAATTTTCATGCGTCGTTTCACACAGAATCACATGCATTATTATAACGACGTCAAGGTGGTAAAACGTCAAAATCGATCGCGTACGCTAAAGAGGTGTGCGGAGCGGTTTTTATCTAGCATCAATTTTGCGCGTTTTTGAACTGCAGCATTTTTAGATAATAGTGTTTCGCGTGCGAAAAATAATATGTCGTTTTTAGGTTTGAGTTGCTTACGATATTTTTTTATATAACTCTACCAAAAATTGAATCGTATATAAAAAAAGTGAGATTTGTTTTTTCAAAAGTTAATTTTGGGTTCAGCTTGACATGTAAATAAAAGGTCACTTTTTGGGCTAAGGAAAATGCGATTTTTTCGAAAATTCAGAGGAAATATTGAAACTGTCAAAAAATTTAATATCGGGAAAGTAGTCTGACAATAATACATTAATATCAATATTTTCCCTTCGATACAACTTCAATATCAAAATAGTATCGGAATAACCAATCCAACAATTGATTCGAAACGATGGACACAGATTTGTGAAAAAATATTATAAAGCAAACACGTTGTAATTTCATTTCTGACCAGAACACCATATCGCTTCCTCCGGCAGAAGTTTCGAAACATAATTTTAAATGCGATAAAACGTTGGCATGAAAATCGGTAGACGAGAGGCCGTTGATTTGAATTAGAAATCACTGAGCGTTATAACTCGGAATTAATTGAACGAGAGAGCGAACGCTTTGATGGGTTCCCCGCGGAACAAAGTTATCCTTCAATTACTATCGAGCTATCGAGTGATGATGGATCTTCGTTATTTCAATAATTCCTTTACCATGCTTTGTCACGGAATACTACACTCTGATTACTCAATGCAAGCAAACTTTTGATTATTCCTTACAAAATCAGCGCCAGTGGCCCGACACGCGAAAGCGCGTTATTACTGTACACAATGTTTTTCAAATTGTTACGTTTTTCACGTTGTCGTCGCAACAGCAACTTTTCGATCCACTCCCATTGTCGAACTGAATGAAAATCACCACGTACGTCGTGACCGCGCTCAACATCTGCAAACATCATTTCAATGAATGGAATTAATTAAGCTTCATCGACGAGAGATTACAGTTACATAAACTATATTGGTTTATTACCATTATAAAATAGGCGTTTCAAATTTAGATCTAATTACTGGGAATAATTGAAAGCTGAAACTTAATTTAAATTGAAGTTACTAACCTCATGTCGAAAGCCATTTTAAAATTTTTCAACTATGCAGTTGGAAAATTTTAATTTGGCTTAATTTAATTAATTTGGTTTAATTAATTTGATTAATTCATTTGGTTAATTAATTTGGCTTAATTAATTTGATTTAATTTCCAAGTATGCAGTTAATAAATTTAAAATGGCTTTTAACATACATTATTTGTGTAGTTTAATTTATAACAACTTAAGTATAAGTTTAAGGAAAAAATGTTAAACATTATCGCTCAATTAATATAACAAAACGATGAGATCTTTAATATATAATTATGATACACAAAAACATTTCGTTATAATATTGCATCACATTAAATCACTGAGTTTACATTGTGCTTATCACGGTTTCATCTTCAGAAGTTACACAAGAAAATGTAAGCTTTTGCAAACTACTTTAATTATAAAGTATAGTAGTTTTAAAGTAATTGTTCCGCTGAAACTTCTTATTTTGAGCAGTTTAAAACTACTAAACTTTTTAATATAAGTAGTTTATGAGAGACTTTGTTTTGTAGTGTACATACGCGTAAAAATAATTTATTTTGATCTTCAAATCACGATAAAGAATAGTTTTGCAATAAGCTGTATACAAAATAAAAACTCATCATAAATCGTTTCGTTTTGTTTTTTAACACTTGTAGATGGTAGAGATATAGAAGCCAAAAGTTTATAACAATAAGCATGATAAATTGAATTGCGACTTGATTTTGTTTCACTTTTAAAATTTAGTCGTTCATCATAATTATCTTGTATCTTATTTAAAGCAAAAAAAAGGACAAAAGATTGCATAATGGTCATCTGTTCAGTGACTTACGCTCATTTGAATTTCATCGCTAATTATTTACCTTTTAATTAGAATCGGCTAGTTACATATTTTTATCTTGCATTTTCAGATCAGACGAAGGCAAAGTAACGTTAACGAAAGTGCTTTGTTCGGTAACGATAAGCAGATAACGAAGAGCGATAAAATATGACGAAAAAAGAAATTCACGTTACCGAATGCAACAAGGTGCCATCCAGCGGAAACAGACCTTGAGCCGTAAACTTTAGATCTGTATGAAGTACATAAAAAGAAAATTCCTTTAGCTGCAATAAAGGAGAAAAAAAAATGCCGTATTAGTTTAAAGTAATTAGCAGTAAAATATTCATTGAACGTATTTTTCAGCGGTACTTGTCAAAAATGTTTAATGTTCGATTATTTGCATCTAAGAAAACTGCGTCGTTAAAATAAATACGTCGTTGTTCAAGTGAAACTGTTCAAACAATCTAAAATTAATTGCTCGTAAATCGTAAACATAATTAACAAATTGTGCCGCAGATTTAGCGAATCGCGACGTAAACCATTCAGTCGATATTAAGCTTTGTCTTTTGTATTCCGTAAATGTCAATAAATTTTTGTGAAATCACCATGTAATGTAAATAAAAGCCACACTTATGAATAACAAACTGGATTGTTATATTGAACATAGCGTTATCAAATATAAACTTGATTATAAAGAATGTTAATTATATTATGCATCTGTGGCTTCTCGAAATAATCAAATCATCACAATAAAAACAATCACTTTTAATACGTTTGAAGAAAAAGATTTAAAATTGTATTGTGAATTTTTGTAAATAAATAAAACTCTACAATTTATTTATGTTTGAACTAGTTAGAATAACGTAAAAAAATTATGTCTGACCCACTTTCTACGTTTCGAATTATTTGTAATTTAATAAATGCTATTTGATTATTCTGGGAATTTGTTACTGTTATTTTGTTGTTTCGACAGGCCAAAAATATGCAATACGAGTTACGTTTTTCACAAATTGAAATGAATTAACAATGATTTTACAATCTGAGTAGTTAATTTTATAATTTTAAATTCAATTTATGACGTAAACTTAAACTCGAATCATATGACGTAGTTTCTTAATTCAACAATGCGATTTTTTCGGTATGTAGTAATAATATTTTTGACATCGTAATATATTAAAAACATTTGACAATAATCTGCATTATTAGAATGATCATTTAAGAACGAGCATTGTTATTCAAATAAAAATTTAATGCTTATTGAGACTGACTTGTTCGTCTTTGTCATGGTCATCGTAAATCAATCTTTAAAGAAGGAAATTAAAGAAAAAAAAAAAAAAAAAAAAGAAAAAGACCTCCTGTCATTGTTACGATTGTCATAAAAAATAATTGACGATGGAGTCGTCGTTCGTGCGGTTTTCACGATTTCGAAATCGCTGTCGCCTTTAATGGTGTTTCGTTCTTCACGGTAAATTTATTCTCACAAAGTTACGTTCTTCAATTTGTGTGCAACAGTGTATTAATAAAAACGTCCTTGTTGTGCGGTCGGTCAAAAAACCATGTGATAAAACGCTTAGAAAAAATCGGCACAGTAAATGATGAAGAAGTCTATGAAATTAAAGTGATTAAATCAACACTACATTATTCTGATTTATTTGCAAACGTAAATGAATGCTATACCTGTGAAATGTATTGTTGGTTATTTGCAGCGACGATAATCTCTTGAATAATATTTCCGGTTCGTTTCACCTTGAAGGATACGTGTATTATTTCATTTATTATAATTAAGTTACATCGTCGTAGCGTAAAGAAAAGTAATAATTATGTCGATTGAATATAGCTACTTATGCTGTAAAACTATTCTTCGTGACTTTAATAATCAAGTGAACAAATTATATATACGATCTAGAACAAATGATGATAATATTATGTTGTAAAAAGTAAATTGTAAGGTAGTAAACATAAAATAGATACTAAAAATTTAATAAAATGAAACTATTATCCAATAGTATTACACGTTTTAATGGAATAGAAAAATAACTCTTAATTTCTAGTTCAAAGGAAAGTATTATATCAACGTCAATTCAATGTTATATGAACCTTAAACCGACGTTAAAATAAAATCATGATTGAATTTCAATCTAAGTGCAAAACTGATTTCGGATAATCTATAAAACAAAGAAATTGTAAAAATTGCATTGCATTCAGCAAATTTATTCGCAAACGTATGCAGGACTTATGATAATTTTTTTTTTATTTTGAATTAACGTTCAATCAATAATTCGTACAGGTTCGGTTTTGCGAACTACCTCACTCATGACATTACCCACAAATCTCGTCAAAAACCATACAGGAATAAGCAGAATGAAGATCATACAAACAGGGTTACCGATGTGTTGAATCGAATGATGGCTTCTTATCGTGCTTATAACGGCAAAATAGGAGTTGAAAGTGATCGCGTGAAACGTCACTACCAAACCAACCAGCACTGGAAACGAATAAAATTTGTTAAAGTTGTTGGCCACGTTGCACAGGCTTGAATGCAAACTTCTGAGAGTGTACAACTTCACGAGGTCGGGCTCGCGATCGCAGGTCTGCCAGAGGACAACGTTTAAACGACGAAATTCATTCTGCAGGAGTTTCATTAACAAGGCATATTCGAGGAAGAACCAGCAACTATGGAACAGGGGCAGTAAGAATTGAAGCAAGAAATACATTTCGAAAATGTTATTGGACCACGTGACGGTTATGAACATGAACCCGAAGCATACGAAGTAAAAGATTGTAAAAGTGTAGACTTGTCGGTACACTGTGAACTCAGGAATCCCGAAATCTGCTAGAGAATAGTGGATTTCGATCAAATGGTTTACACTCAAAATGTAAGATTTACTTTTATACACGAAGTAATAAATGTTGAAAAACATGGTGATCATGTCCAATATAGTGTGGAGCAGGTCAGTGATGAACGAAATGGTAGTCATGTTTTTGTAGCTGACCTGATTGAACATGACGATCATGACCGATTGGACAGCGGTGTTGAAACCGAGGATCAGCAGGTGGATGAATCGATTGAAAGGGGATTCGACGAAGATCAAATGTTTGCGTGGCAGTTGATGCCTTTTGCAAATGACAGTTTTAAGGTCGAAAGGCCCAAGACCGAAGAACCGGAAGAAACGAGTAAATTTGAACAGGGTATTGAACGGTACAAGACACATGCTTGAACGTATTCGGCAAGTTACAACAAGTTTGATTAGTACGTGCAGAGTGCCAGGTTATTGGGGACTAAAGCACTTGGAGTAATTGCGAGTATTGGTGCGACGTTTGCTGATGAATTAAAGGCATTAGTCAGCCGCTTTTAAAGTGGTTCTGAATTCATCAGAGATATTGAATACGATTTTGGACTACGTTTGAACTTTTCGACGGAATGATTATTGTGATGCATTTGCAAGTAACGTAATTAAAATACGTTCGATTTCATCAGATTGAAATGAAAATGGTATTTTATACTTGAATTTACAATGTAAAATGTACTTTGCACTTTAATTAATTCCTAAAAATATGAAAAAAAAAAAATTGTTACTAATCAATGTGATTTTTAATTAATTTTGATGATTAAATTTACAAAGATCGAAAATACAAATACATTCAATGTAAAAACTTATTTTCTTATATAATTACGTTTATTTACTTGGTAATTAATCGTTAACTCCGTAATTTTTCACCTCTGTTATTATACCACATTATAGATCTGGTTAAGAGCACTACAGGCGCGATGAGCAGAACGAAGTAGATGCAGTACTTTATGAGCACGTGCGTATAGCCGGTAATCAGAATCAGGATGATGAAATACACGTACAGTACGATGCCATGCAGAATGAGCGCCTAACTAACGGTGGTGGGCAACGAACAGAACTCACCAACATCGCGGACAGTTTGGCACAGCTCCACATGTAAAGTCTAAAGTGCGGTCAACTTCAACTTGACCTCAATTGCGAGGATGTTTCTATATAGATTTTCGTCAGTGAATCTATCGCATGTACGTCTTAATACATAGTTCAGTTGTTTGAATTCGTAGTAGATCATTCTGACCGTAAGTCCGTACTGTGTATTGTAGCTTCGGATGAAGAGCAGCGAAGTAAATATCGAAGAACTTAAGCTATTCGTTCTTGGAAAAAAAAAGGAATTAAGCAAATGATCATCGTTAAAAAAACGACCAATAGACCAATTAGATTGGCTATTGCGCTCTTATTGTTTTCGGTCCTGTAGGTCAGAATCGTGAAATAGACTTCCACCAACCGACTTAGTGATTGAAGATTGATATCATCACAACGCTAGATATAATGTACACATAATTGAAGATTACACGAAACTTCGTCATACTGGTCAACGATGAAAATACTAATGAGATGATACACTGTAGTTACGACAAGGATGATTATCATTGATTTAACGTCTATCGATGATTCGATGAAAATTCGATGCTTCTGATGGACCTTGCAGGATGTGGTTATTGAATCGTATTTAGATTGACAATTTTATAAAATTAGAAAGAATCGGAGAAAATTGTAAATCTAACGACACGATTCCTCCGTCGAGTCTTCATTATTTTTGGTGCGGCTGAAGATTAAACTAGAAAAAGAACGATATTGTCTGTTTGCAATGTTTGGTTTTTAAAAGCAAACGATCAATAAAGTTTAATTATTTAACGGCCTAGTCGAAATGGGCGAACGTCATAGCAAATGATGGATACGATGCAATAATTGAGTGCTGATATGAATGGAATGGTCCATTTATTTATTTGCTGCTGTTTCGTATTCGTTTCTACTTCTATTTTTTATTTTGATCGATCGATTCGCAATTTATTTGTTTGTTTAGACGTGTTGACAAATATAAAAATGACTGATGGATGAAATGAATATCGAATATTTATTGCGAAATACAAATCATTGAAGATAAACTGAGGTTAACAATTTAAAAACTTAAAGTGCTTATTAGTTTCGTCGGTAAATTGCAATATATAAAAGATATTAAAACTCTAAAGGCAGAATATGAAGCCAAAGATAATTGAATTTTAATGTTATTTTTATAGTGGAATATTACGTGTAATTTGCAGTATTCATTGGCGAACAATTCATTATTCTTCAGGTCGTATTTCATGATGAAAGATACTGTTTCATTCATACGTCTGATGAAATAATATCGACTGATACTTAATAAAAAATTTTGATTGATATTCATCACATTAATAAATGTAAGTCACATGTAATTAAAAATAAAAACAAAACTATATAATTATTCAAGAGAAAATTTAACCCCGATACATTTTAATGGCGTTGTATTGTAATTTCATTATATTTAAATTTTGACTGAATATGAATATGCCGTATTTGTGTTTCTCTTTCCAAGTAATCAATTAAATTTACATTGTATTTCAAACATATACTAATAGAATTTACCTACTAATGATTTAATAGATCATATATAATAGCGGATTAAATGACATATAAAATAGTATTGATTATTCTTCTTTCTCAAATTGTTGTATACATAACAAATTCTTTTTTAAATAACAACTTAATAAAATGATAAAAAAAGGGAAAACGAATTTTCGTGAACATACCTCTTTCATAGTAAGTCCCACAAATTTAGTTAGCATCACAGTCGGTAGAGCATTCATTATGCACCAAGATGCTATGATACAAAAATACTGCGATATGAAGAAGTCCAGGAATTTTATCATCATATAAATACAATTGGTGAAGGTATATAGCACTGTTCCGAAACAGAATAGAATGGGCAGGGAATAATAATCGTCGACATCTTGGGCAATTTTGACCAACTGCTCGTGAAGTAACCGAAGTTTGATAATGGACAAGTCCGAGTGGAAGACGTTAGATTTGGCAAAAGCGTTGGTATTCTTCAAAATCATGTTTCGCGCTCTTTTCCGTAATTCGTCGTTGATATGTCTAAATTCGTTCAATATTATTCTTACGATTATAGCGTATTGCCAGATGAAACACAAATTGATTAAAGGGGGTAAATACAATCCTAATAAATTTAAAAAAGTTATATTTGCCTGACTGACAATGAAATTGAAAACAAGTGTTACAATGGAGGAAACGGTAAAAAAATAGAGCATACATTGGATGAATATATTGTTCGATCTTACAGGAAGTTGATCAGTTATACTAACGATTCCATTGAGAATTTTGACGAAAAAATGCTGGCGAAAACTAGTTGTGAGGATAATAGACGTACAGCATATTAGATCAACTAACGTTTCGGAAATTTGTGACGTATACATGACCGAAGTTACATTTAGGGCTTTGATGTATGGAAAGTGAATAAGAAGATTTACAACCACGGAGACCAGAAATGCTAGGAACAATAAGCCATAAACAAATCCAACGGTCGAATAGCAGAATGTGGGTAATTGCGTTATTTGGTTCCGGCTGAACGAAAATGGCATGATACCCGATGATTTAGCGATCAGAAAGGGAATGTACCAAACGAGGTTGGAATAATACTTTCTTAACAGCATTCTGATGTCTGATCGAAAAAAGTTCACTTGCAAGACATTTTTGTACAACTTAATGCAACTGAATTAAGCTGAAGAATTACTTAGGTGATTCTTGCAAAAATGGAGGCAACGTATTTTCTTGTTCATTAGATTAATGTGTTTGGCAATTTCACATGATGTATGAAAGTAATAATCATCGATTTTGATACGTTTAAATGCAATATAAAATGAAATTCAAGTGGATCGATGCGAAACTGATCATGAAAATTCAAATATTTAAGATGTGCATCAATTATAATTGATGATATTATTTCTATCAATTTATTGTTGCTGAAACCAAATGTTTCTGGTTTAGATATCTCTATGATTGAATTATTAATATCATCGATCAACATACTCTTCAATTGTAACATAAAATGAATAAGCTGCGCCACAAATGAAAATAATTATTTATTTTGTATCGATACATTTATTTTATACACAATTGTGCATTGAAGTTCCAGTCCTTTGTTTCATTACTTTAATTATTCACAAATTTATCTTTATTAGTCAAAACTGTACATTCTTACGTATCTGTACAATTTAGAACAGTGTCATTTAATGCACTGCAACAACATCCCTTTGATCTGCTTCCGTTATCAAACTGAATAAATATCACCACATATGTTGTGACAGCACTCAGCATCTGAGGAAGTAAACATAATTTTATGTTTATATCGGAACAAGTGTAATAATAATATTAATAATAATTGTATAAATTATAGATTTTTCATTTCAGTTCCTTGTTTTTATTTCTTCACAAAATGTATAGTTCCGTACTCGTGAATATATATTTTTTAATAATATTAAAATTAAATTACCGAATGTAGCAAAGTACCGTCCAACGAGAAAAGCCCTTGAGCCGTAAATTTCAAATCTATGTGAAGCACGTAAAACGAAAATTCCTTCAGCTAAAATGGAAAAAATGACATGGTATACTTCCTAGTAAACGATATAAGAAGGAAGATTACAGATTACAAAGAAGAACAAAAAAGAATTCGAGAAACAAGAATACGAAAGAGAAGACAGTGTGTTACTTTATTCTGAATATTTCAATAAATTATAATAAGTAACCTGAGCTAAATATTGTTGATTATTTGTAGAAACTATTAATTCTTGTATGATTCGTCCTGTTCGTTTCATCTGAAAATGAAAAGTTAATCACAAATGTACATTATGAATGTGAATCATTCATTTAAAAGGTAACGTTATTATTACTAAATCTTTATTCAAAATTTCTTACTGTGACATTTATTCAATTATAGGTATTACTATATAATTATTACACAATTCGTCGTTAATAAGGGTTATGAAAATAAAACGTTTTTAAAAAAATTGTAAGCAAATTTCGAAATAGATGGTTTTGGTAGATTAGAAACCCTTCTTTAGTACGACGACGTATATATGTATAATTGATATTCATATTTTTGCAATATGCCAGAAAATAATTTTGAATATTCATAATTGTTTACGTAATGAATGAAAACATTACATATTTTTTCACTTCTAACGAATTTCAACCCTTTGTAAGTTCGAATAAAGTAAATGTTGACGTTGCTCAAATTTTATAATACGAAATTTCACTAAAATCCCACAAACCCCATGAATATTAATAAAATACAAGAAAAAAAGAGACGTCGAATCCACCGCCACAATACCCTTATCTAAACGTACCTCATCTTTTATGAAATCAATTATTCCCGTTAATTCATAAATAGGGTATACATTTATAAAAGTCGTCACAAAGAAGCAGAAGTAAAGATGTGTTTCATCATTTCCGTTGATTATACAACGGACGATAAAATAATTTTTCGAACAGATACAATACAGTGTCATTGCCAAGAAGGCAGTCACTGGAAATGAGTACCATTTTCCAATGTCTCTTGCCAATTCGCACAAAGTTTTATGCAATTGTCTTGCAGAGATGATTATTCTCAAATTATTGAATTTCAACTCATGTTTTTCGTTAGCTTGGATCAATATTTCGTTTACTGTTTGAATCCTGCTTGCAACTGATTCCACTATATAAACATATTGCAAGGTAAAATGCGAAAGTGACAACGAAGGTAAATACCAAGCTACTGTACTCACGAAGTATGCGTATTTTATTAAATAAATTACGAAACAAAGTATGTACAGCAAGTTTATGATACACCAACGCATTATGTTCTTTGACTTCCATTCATTAGGTCGGTGATCTATATTCGCAAAGACACAATCAGAGTCGATTATTTGGTTGAGAAAATTAATGAGGGATTTTTGCCGAAACCAGTAAAACGGTAAAACCAAACTGAAACAAACGAAAATTAATACGACGGAAACGTAGTTGGAGACTGTTGAAACAATGGTATCGTTCGAAGACGTAGAAGTGCTTTTTTCCAATAACGATTTGATCTGTAGAATATTGATGATAAAGTAGAGACAAATATCGTAAAAAATCATTGTCAGTGAGGTCTCAAAGATTGGCTTTCTTTGAACAGTGTTGTGATTCTTGCATATCGTTGTATTTAGTGAACAACCAGCTAGACCGATGAATTTGTAAAAGGTCCAGCATAATCTCATGTACGTCCAATCTGCTTTACGATGAGCGGAAATCGATTTTTTTGAATAAAGCATTTGTGCTGAGATAGTAATATTACGATACGTCGACAAGTTGAGAGTTCCAGTAAACTGGTAGGATGAAACATTTAAAAGGTAGAAAATCGATCGTATTGCAATTACCCAATTGAAAAGAAAGAAAGCTTCGAAGCTAATATTCTAACAACAACTATGGTTTAATATTCGGTAAAAATGTATCATTGATGTAAAAACGTTTCGCGATTAGTTTTATTTGGTAATAGACACTTGATGTACTTGGCATTGAAATTTTTTTACATTTAATAATGAATCTTTAGAAGAAAAAACTGGTTGTATAAAATTATTCTAGTTTTTATAAAATACTTTCGTAGAAAGTGCAAATTCTGTATTTTCAGTCTATCTGTTCTGGATTCACTTCGAAATTAAGTGTCTTATAACAAGACACTTGTTTCCAAAGTGTTGACATTCATTAAAAATAAAAGTCATTTCTCAAAATGAAATATCCTTAGAAATACATAACAACGCGTTCGTCAGTTATAGTCTATCAACTGCACCTTTTGACTAACACCGCAATCGGATTTCGTAAAATTAACTCGTTCGTGGAATCGACATTTGCAAAATTGAATTTCACGGAATGGTGTTCTTAGAAATGACGTAAACCGATTATTTTATCAAACATAATAATTATTTAAGTCTGTTCCATGTTTGATAAAACGTAGATAATAACAACCCATTTATAACACGTATGCCAGAGTTATTACCTCAAGCAGGAATTTATTTCGTGCAATGCAATGATGTGTAATTTTGCAATTCATTCATTACAAAACCAAATGTCTCGTTTTGAAACATTCTCTATATCTTAAACTTAGAAGTTTCTTAATCCGTTACAATTTGAGACACTTGTTTTCACAGTGTTCATTAAGTTTTGTAATTGTTATAGTGACATACCTCGATTAAAACTTCATCAACATTCTTCGTCAGTTGATAAATCGTTATCACACAAACAAGAGTATTTGACAAGGTATAAATAAAAAATCGCAATGCGTTTGTGTTTTCAGTTAATGTAATAAACAAGATATAAAGATTGAGGCTTATGCTATACAAAAATGTGCCTAAGCACATTGTTGTAGGAAAAGAATATAAACTGCCGAACCCTTCGGCCACATAACATAAATTCGTATGAAGTTGTCTCATTTGAAGTACAGTCGATGTGAATTCCATTAATGTTATATTGCGATTCAATTGTTCTTTCAAGATTTGGTTAATTATTTTTAATCTTGTTCCTATTTGTTGTACCACGTATCCGTATTGCGAAACGAAGTAATATAACATCAGCTGAGGTAAATGGAATCCTACACTTTCAATGGTGCGATAGCGGAAGGTATAAGAACTTGTAAAAGTAATAATCCATAATATAAAAGTAACCAACAGATATCCAATATGTGAAATTTTATACCAGTTTACATAGTACTTGTAATGTGCAAAAATACAGTCATATCTTATCATTTGGTTGAGAAGTTCAACGAAGTTCTTTGAACGTAACCAATGCCACGGCAAAACTACAAGAAAGGCCAATAAGGTTACGGCGACGTAGATTAAGTCGGAAATCAGTGAAACTGTAGATGCATTTGGGTAATCCCAATCGTACACAAACAATAAAGTATTGATTTCCAAAGCTATCACAGTTAAGTATAAAATTACTTGGTAGAAAATGATATAGGGACATGGTGCAAAAAGTGTTTGATGTAACGAGGGTGGAAATGTAAATGTGGCCAGGCCAACGAGGTTATAAAAAAGACAAGAAAAATAAAGGTAAATGTGATCATTTCTTGAATAAGGTTGCAGTGAATGACGTCGTTTGTATGAAATCATTTGTAAAAGTTGTAAACTTTTAAGTAGTTTGTCCGCGAAAAATTGAGAACGTCAGACTAAAACTTGAGTCCTGTTCCTCACAAAGGAAATTATGTTAAAGGAAACCAAGTGATTGAATAGTCCGTGTTTCAATAATAGAAGACTATTTGCTTAATGGATCAGCTATACTGTATTAAATTATGTAAGTTCACATCGAGTGTCCTTGGGTTGAATTGAATAATCTTTGAGTCATAATAGAGTTAAGTTCTACATAAGTGATGAGCCATAGAGTTTTTTAAGTTACCTTTACGTTTTAAGTGAGTATTATTTCATGTTTCACGTACCTCATTCGTGATAACATCAACTTTGCTTGTCAACTGATAAACGGTAAACGTAGTTAATAAACTCCAAGGTAAAGCGTGAAGAGAAGAATGCAACAAATTTGTCTTTTCTATCAATGTCAAAATCCAAATGTAAACATTCCTGCAAATGCTATATAAGAATGAGGCTAAGCAAACAGATACAGGGATGGAGTAAAGTTTACATAACTTTCTGGCCACTTGACACAACTTCGCGTGAAGTTGTCTCATGCTTGCAAGAGTCGTTAGAAACTCAACTGAAATTCCATTTTGAAACAAATGGTTTTCCAAAATTTTATTGATTAACTTTAGTCTAGTACTGACTTGCTGTATCATGTAACCATACTGTGTCACAAAGTAAAACAGTATTAAAGTTGGTACGTTAAATCCTACACATTCAATTGTACGGTAACGAAAGGAGTAAGAATTCACAACAGCAATACCCCAGAAAATAAAAATTAAAATGTGATGTGCGATGTGTGGAAGTTTGTACCAATTTGTATGGTAATTGAACTTTAAGAAGACGCAATCGTTTTCTATCATCTGATTGAGAAGCTTAACGTAGTTCTTTTGTCGTAACCAAAACAATGGCAGAATTATGATAAAAGCTATTAAAGTAAGCCCTACGAAAATGAAATCAGAAGTCAGTGAAACCGTGTTTCTGCTTGGATAATTCCACAAATGTAAGAAGTATAAGGTGTTGATTTGCAAACCAATTAAGGCAAAGTAAAACCCTACTTGGTAGAAAATTATAGAAACACTGGGTATAAAAATAGGTTTATTATAAGAATAGGGGTGAAACTTGCAGTTGGCGATGGACAACTTATAAGTGGTGAGTCCGATGAGTTTGTAAAAAATACAGTAAATGTGAAGATAAATCCAATCGTATTTGGAATGTGGTTGGTATGAATGATCAAATTTTCGTGTAACCATTTCAACGAAGGTAATGTTCTATCAAACAATAATTGATGTCTGAAAATAGTTCAAGAGAAGAATGAATACTACTCTTGGAGAAAACTGTGTTAAATGAGCGAATAAAAGAGTTTTTTCTGTTATTATGATTATCATCATCAAATTGACCTAAAGAAATGACTTGGGGAATAAACATCAATATTGCTAAGTGACTCACATAAATTATTACTTCTTGCAGAACACTTAACAAACAGAAACTCAGAATTTTTAAAGATGTATGAGACATTAGATGATAAGAGTTAATAGTATTTAAAAATAACTTGAGTAAAGTAATAAAGATAATATATGTAATCTTGATTTTCAGTATATCTTATTTTAAATTTAACATACCTCATTGGTAATTGAATCTACATTCCTTGTTAATTGGTAAACTGTAGAAATAATCATATAGCACCAGGATATGGCGTAAATAACGGACTGCAGCAAATTTATGTTTTTTATGATAGAAATAATCATAATGTAGACATTTAGACACATGCTATACAGAAACGCACCTAAGCAAATTGTTATAGCAAACGAGTACAAATTACTAAACTCTCTGGCCACCCGACACAATTTTGCATGAAGTACTCTCATTGTGATAACAATCTTAAAAAATTCATTTGACGACATACATTGGGCCAAATTTTCTTCTAGAATTTGGTTTATAATCATTAATCTAAATTCTATTTGTTGCACTGTATTTCCGTATTGAATCACGAAGAAAAACAATATCAAATTCGGTAAATGGAAGCCCACGCTTTCCACGATGCGATGATGATAAGAATAAGAATTCGTAAATGTAATGATCCAGAATCCAACAAGTACAAACTGATACCCAACACAACTGATTTTGTTCCAATTAATGCAATGATGTAAACTGAAGAAAATACAATCACTTTCTATAATTTGGTTCAGAAGTCTCGCAAACGTCTTTTGACGTAACCAATGCAAAGGTATTACTACTAAGAAGGCCATTAAGGTTAGACTAACGTAAACGAAGTCAGATATTAACGAAAGTACTGTTTTGTTTGGATAGTTCCACTGGTTAACGAAACATAGAGTGTTAACTTGCAGGCCAACCAAAGTGAGGTAAAAAATTGTTTGGTATAAAATTATATAGATGCAAGAAACATACAGAGGTTTTTGAAGTGGAGAAGAATGATTTTTACAAGTGGTAGTAGAAACCGTATAAGTGGCCAGTCCGATAATTTTATAAAAGACACAGCAGACATAAAGATAAATCCAATCACGTTTTGGATGAACTTGAAATGAACGGTGCGTTTTGTTGGAAGCCATTCGATTATGGCTTCTTTTTAGTGAAAACTTGTTCTTGGGAAACAGGTGGTCGTACTAAAAATTGCCAACAGTTTTTCCGGAAACGATATCGATTAAACGATCAAGTCAGTATCGGAGCATTTCAATTATAAAACCCTTATTTGTTAAATGGAGTAATGTACTATATTAAATGACGTATAACTTCCTAAATTAATTAATTATATTTTATATCAATTTACTTAACTTTATAAAGTTAAACTACCAATATTCATGAACAATTGATATATTATTCCTTAACAATAGTCAGAAATTTGCATGATTAGTAAAATAAAATTTCGTGTTCTTCTAAAAATATATACCGAAATTAGTTATCAAACGCAAGATAATAAAAATGATTAATTTGATTTATTTTGCATTACTAACTCCATAATATCATTTGAAGATAATCCGGATTATAATCCAACGTACCTCATTAGTGATTGCGTCAACATTTCGTGTTAGCAAGGAGATAGAATATACACAAACGATGCTCTAAGATATGCCATAAAGCAAAGAGTTAATTAGAAACATTTTAACTACAGAAACGTACACATGTATACTTATGCAGTATAGAAATGAACATAAGCAAATAGTTACGGGCAAAGAATACAAGATACCGAATTCTCTGGCCACGTGACACAACTTTGCATGCAGACGTCTCATTTCTAAAATAGTACTCATAAACTCATTTGATGTCACTCTTTGTACCAAATATTCCTCTACGATTGAATTAATTGCCTTTAACCTCATTTCAATTTGTTTTATAGTATAACCATATTGTGCGATGAAATAAAACAGTATCAAAAACGGTACATGGTATCCTAAACTTTCTACGGTATGATAATAAATGGAGTAAGAATTTCCAACGACAAAACACCAAAGTAGGAAAATTGTCATCTGATGTCCAATGTACGAGACCTTCTTTTGGTTCACAGTATGATTGAGTCCGAAAAAAGTACAGTCATTTTCTATTATCTGATTATGAAGTTTAATAAAATCTTTTTGACGTGCCCAGTACAATGGCAGAATTACAATGTATGCGATTAAATTTAGAGTGAGAAAAATGTAATGAGCTTGTAGAAATGACAATATAAGTAAAGGTAGATCCAATCCCGTCTTGGATGAGCTTGAATTGAATGGAGCATTTCGTTTGTAACGAATTCGGACAACTTGATAAAGGAATTTGTACGTGAGGAATTGAAAATAATCGAACTGACATTTCTATAGCATTCTTGTGAGACGTTGCATCGATTAAGCGATTAAGTTTATCTGCATTGGCACATTTCATTTGTAGAACGACTCTTTCGTTAAATGAATTAGATGTACTATGTTAAATTGAATTTTATTTCTCGAGATGGTTCAATCATCGATAATCAATTAAAATATTATTCAGTCGTGAAAGTCATTTCGATTTAAATAATATATGACTCTTCAAACATGTAAAATACATTTACAAAATTAAAGTGCCTGAATTTCGTAAAACCGTGTACAAAAAAAAATATTGGAATGGCATCAATTAAAAAAAATTATCTCTCCTTAATTTCAAAGAAAATAAATTACAAAAAAGCACATTTTTACTCACTAAACATTTGTATAATCCTACCTCGTCATCAGTAAGATCGACGCTTTTCGTCAATTGGTAAATCGCATACACTGTCATAACGCAATACAAAATACTATTCACTTTCAATTTCGTCAAATAATTTTCATTCGTCGTATATGTGATCGCAAAATAAAGACTCGTGGTAATGGAAAATAAAAAGACACTGAAGTTAAAGACCATTGGGATAGAAAAGTATTTTCCGGTATTTCTAGATAATTCATACAATTTCGCATATAATTTTCTTGCCTGGAAAACTCGACTCTTATACAGATCCGGCAAAAGATTCAATGAAGTACTGATTTGTGAGATTGTCGTCATCTTATTTAGAATATTATTTAAAAGGAAGAACCTATTGGAAATCGTCTCAACGATTTGCGCATATTGCATTACAAGATTGAGAAGGATAAAATAAGGTATGTAATACCCGATAATTTCAAGAGAATAGCCTAAATAAAAAGAATGGGAATTAAAGACAACGATAAACCAAATAACTATTAATGTTAATTCATGTACGACAAAGGCACTGTTTATCCAACGAGGGTACGTATTCATGCCAAGAAGAATGTAGTCGACTTCAACCATCTCATTGAAAATCTTTATGAGAGAGTTTTGTCGGAACCATGAAAAAGGCACCAGCAGAACGTAAGCCACCAAGGTGGTGTAATAGAAGAGTTTATCCGTGAATAATGAAAAAGTTGTGGGATATTTATCAAGAGTCATAAATGACAGTGTGCCGAATTGTAAATATGTTATACATACATATACGATAACAGAATAAATTAAAGATCCAACGGATCGTACGAACACAGGTTTCTTCCTGATATTAGCGTTTTCAACATTTAAATTGTAAACTGTTAGGCCGAGGAATTTGTGAAATAGATAGAGAAAGTAAAAGGAAACCCAGTCACTTTTACGTCCATTTATTTTGGACATAATCCGATAAAAAATCATTGAGTATAAAAGAGCTAAAAGGATCGTTGGATAGACTAGTAGAAAATTTAAAATCGGCTACGAATTAGGTAAAAATCGATCGAGTGGTTATTAACACACGACAGATAATAAATTATCACTCATACAGAAACGACCTATTATATAATAGATTAGACAGTTAGTGATGGGTTAACATGATTGATCGATGCAATGATGTGTTACATTTGTAATATAAAAGAAATTTCAGTTGGAAAAAGTCGTGTGGTAGCTTTGTGCACTTCCGTTACAAGTAAATGACATTTAAAAACCGGAAGATCGTTGTCATTTAATTAATAAAAATCAATTCATCAAAACATTTTGCAACTTTTTATCGTTCAAGTTCAGTGTCTTTAGTCTTTCGAGATTGACTGGTTTTATAGAAATCAATTTACTATCTACACTGCAAAAACTAGTGTTCTATTCTAAAACGTTTTTCCAGTCGTAAATAAAACGTTTTTTAAATGTAATCTACGCTTTCGTCATGACAAACAATTTTTAGTTTTTTACGAGTGATTGCAAATAAAACATGTTTCTTGCAGTGTAAAACTGTTATTTTATGAATTTACGTCTCTCGATATACAATATAACAACATACCTCTTCCAAAATGGCAATAATACTCTGCGTCAACATGTAAACGGAAAATAATTCCATGACAATCCAAACGATCACCTGAATGTACGAAAAAATATCGCTGCTTCCCAATTTCACCGAATTCATTAGGTCAAAAATGTTTGCCGACAGAGAATATAACATGAAGCTCATGCAAGCGATCATAGGCCAGGAAAAGAATCCTGAAATGTCTCGAGCGATATCGCAGCATGTTTCGTGCAGCTGACGCCACTGCCTGATGATCTCACTGACGAAATTCACGCCATCAGGACGATCGTTTTTGGCTGGTACTATCGAAATTGGTACGCTTAGAGTATTCCTGATTGATAGATTAATTATTTCCAATCTTTTTACCAGGACGTTGATTAACAAACCGTACTGGGCGATAAACCAGAGGAGTATATAAAATGGGATATAATAACCGACATCCATGATGTTCAGTTCGAGCAATATTAGCGACATTGTAATGAGAGTGATCCAAATGGTTAAGTGACCAAAGAAGTAGAAGAACAGTGTTCCAAATTTTTTGTCTGATGGGTAGTTCAGATTGTATAGACTCGTTTCCAATTGAATCAGTCGATTGAGGATGCGTGTGAACACTCGGTTTCGACAAATGTGAGTCAAGGAAATGACGTACGTCGTGATTAAAAGAAAAATTACGTGGAGTGATAGAGAAATATGAAAAACGCGAGATTCATCTTCTGAAGTCGTATTGAAAATCATAACGAAGTTGTTGATGAGTATTAGAGTATTGAATATAAGTAAAACTTCGATGTAAATTAAACCAAGTTTGGACGGCACGAAGACTGGATGATAGATGTTAGACTTTTGCTTCTTTGACACAGTGGACTTCAACGAGCAAGATACCAAACCCATGACCTTGAAGATTAAATAGGTCGTGTATATCTGCCTTGGTTCGTTTCGAGTTTGGTTCAATTTGATGTCCATATTGTCCTTTCAACGGCATCAATTTCTCATAAATTGAATACTGCAAAAATAATGAGATATGATAATGACACTATGTATATGATAAATGTTTGCAGATAAATATTTGGGAAGGACTAAATTAATTGCGTCAAAATTGTAGAGAAAAATTGAAATTGGTAAAGTATCCGTAAGTTGCAAACACTTATTACAAACTCTCGCTGTTATAATGATACATGAATTTTTATCTAAATAAATGATCGAATTTCTTTTCCTGTTTTCAATAATATTCTTGGTGCTGTATTTGCTGATTGTTCAAATAGATCGTTTGCACGTGTGCACTTGCTAGTACTAAATAATGAATCTTCTATATTGAAGGTCTGGATAATCTAAGGCACGGAAGCTTTTTGAAAAAGGATAATTATATTATTTAATTATTCGTGAATTCACTTGGGAAAGGTGAAACTCTGAAAAATATATTTGATGATGAGTTTAAACGTTAGAATGTAAAACGCATGTATCGATAAAAATGGAATTTTTTTTCTCGTAGTAAAGTTCATTTTTTTTACCACCAAATTCGAAATTTTCGAATTTGATAAGTCTTATGAGTGAATAATTTATTGGTACTGATTGTCAACTTGTACGTTTAAAAAAATTAATTTAAAACAAATTCGCATTATAATTGTGACTGTAATTATAAAAATATTTATCATATTGCTAATCAATGAAAATGACATGTTACTTTAATAAGAAACATGTAAAAAAATTAAAACAATATAAATGATATAATTATATTGATCACATTTACAATTTTGAACTCTGTAAAGTCTATTCTTTTCTTATTGTATAGAAATAATAAAATTTATTAACAAATTCAATTTGAAAATTGATGAAAGGAACGTTTTACATAATTTCAACTTTTTTGTTATTTAAGAATAACGTTTATATATATATTTAAATAACCCACTTTATTTCAGATTATTCTTTGAATGTTACATTGTGAATTATAGGCAAGAAATTATTGATTTTTCTCAAATGCGTTTTTGTTCCTACATAAATGCGAGTTTTCAAAATCCACAGTCTTTATAAAGTCGGATTACTACAAATTGTAAATTAAAGTTAAAGTCTGTAAATTTAAAAACTGTGAAATTTAATCCGATATCTTTACTGAAATTGCGCTACTTTATTTGCGCAATCTGCTACTTTTAAAGAAAAAATAATGTTTGCTCTTTGTTCAAAGCTGTTGAAATTAAACTTTAAAATCAATGTCTATTTGGAAAACATGTTTATAAAAAAGTTTTGTTAAAAAATATCACAATTTTTAACATTATTAAAATTCTAAATGTATACATAAACAACGATTGCAACATTGTCTTCTTGTAAACATTGAAACATGACTAAGTCACCACAATTAAAATTAGTCATAAAAAACGTATTTTGCAATGAAATAAAATCCCTATTTGCAAATAGTTTGCGTAAATTTGTCTTTTTCATTCTAAAAGTTTCGATACCCTGTAAAACAATAAAACCTAATATATCAACGTACCTCGTCTAAAACGCCAGTAACATTCTGCGTCAATAAATACAGAGGAACAATTTCCGACGTGATCCAACAAATCACAAGGACATTATAAAAAATGTTGATTTCATTGTTCTCCGCTTTGATAGACGAGATAACAGCGAAAAAATTGGCGGACAAAGAGAACAAATATAAAGTGAAACAAACGGTGATAGGCAGAGAATAAAAGTCCGATATTTGCTGTCCGATCATGCAGCACAGCGCGTGCAGTTGATACACCTGGGTGATCACTTCGTTGACAAACACCTCGCTTGCGAAATTCCCTTTTTTCATCGGCACAACGAAAATCGACGGATTCAGTACGTTTCTTATTACGTAATTGACGATTTTCATTCTCGTCAGCAAAAATTGGAGCAGCATTGCGTATTGAATAGTAAACCACAGCATAATGAAGAAAGGGATCATATACGTATAAATAATTATTGGGTTGTTGAAAAATACAATCGAACAGATGAATAGCGAAATCCAGACTAGAAGATGAAAGGAGAACACCCACAAAACGAAACCGAACCTTTGATTGGTTGTATGGTTCAAATTCCATAGATGGGTTTCCAGTCGAATCATTTGATTCAGAATCTGCGTGAAAGCTTTTTGGTGGAAACTGTGGGATAAGCAGATACTAGTGAACGAGATAATAAACATTATTAAATGGATATGATAGGTGATGACGATAAATTTGTTGCTGTTTCCAATTTCGCCACGCGAGAGCGAGATGATCGAGTAAACGAGCAGCGTGTTTATTGACACAAGCAGAATTATGATGTAAAGCACGCCAAGTTCGGAGCAGACGAATGTTAAATTGTTGATTGGATACTGTTTTTTAAAATTATGGCTCTTCACTGAGCAGCACACGAGGCCTAGAAGCTTGAATACCAAGAAGGCCAAGTACATCAGCTTGGGTTTACGTGAACTAAAGTATCGTTTTATTCGCATTACGATTCCTTGATGTCAACAGTTGTTCTTAAACTGATTACAGAAGTGTTTTCCATTGTGTAGAGAAAGTTGCATTTCATTCGATTGTTCTAGTGACGGAAGCAAACACGAGCGAGGTCACGAGTTCTCTCTGGAGTAAACAGCAATTATCGCGATCGGATGTAGTAGCGAAAGAAATTACGTAAATAAATATTTATCTAGTGTAAATTTTGTGATCGCGCTATTCACACAATGGGAATTTCTTATTCAATGCCGTAAAATTATTCTAATTGAATACCTTCCTTATTTTTGTAATTTTTTTAGACAATTTTTCAAAGCTCATGATTGGTATTGAACATAAAAACGAGACCATGTGTATTGCAATTAAAAAAAAAAAAAAAAAAAAAAAAAATAAAAAAAAAAAGAAAGAATAACAAGCAAACATATTAAACTAAAAATATTCATACCAGTCATTCGCCCCACACACTTTGGGTTATATTTCATGCCACTATCCTAGCATCATACAATAATAAAAATACTGTCCATCACTAATATCATTCTGAACCTACCTTATTATAGAGAAATTACTTATATATCGAATGCACACAGTCATCATTGCGTTATGTCATG
>JABFOV010000561.1:10563-36056 GCA_022817685.1 Aradophagus sp. ZL-2020 | reverse complement strand
CGTGTGCATCGTCCGGGCCGGAGATAGACGGCAAGTCGCGCCGAGATAAATTATTCCAGCGACGCGAAGACGGACGAGCAGCTCGGCGCGGAATCTCAGTTGCGCTCCATTCCCCTATCCCGCTTTTCGCTCCCCACTCCACTGCACTCCGCGGACAATCGGGTGATAATGAGGACGCTAATTGATATCTGTAGCGACGACCGTAGTCACGTTTCACGTCAAGAAAAACTCGCGCGAAGATGACCGTGCAGCAAAAAGTCCGAAGGCTCGTTGCTTGGGAAGAGGGAATCAGAGGGTTCTGAGAGCATTGAATTTATGGGCCAATCGATGCGGCCAAATTTGGGTCGCCGGAAGAAAACAATGCCACTGTGTATTTTGCGAATGAATTATTGGACGATAAGGGTGGAGGGTGCGATTATTCCGAAAGTGTGACCGATGGGTTAGAGGGTGTTCACTAGGTGAGAGAATTTTGATGGGATTGTAGGAGTTACTTGGCTAGTCGGATGTATCAGAAATCTTGTGAAGTGCGATGTGTAAACATCATCAAGAACATTTTTTAAATGCACTTATTTCGAATGTAATTATTAATAGATGGGTAAAGTTAACAGGGTAATTTTATATTAGCCATAATTAATTGAACTTCAATTTATTTTTTTGCTCTGTCAACAAACGAAAAAAAAAAAAAAAAAAAAGAAAGTGAAAGTTTAAAATTTAAACTGTGAACAAAGGAAAGGTTAAGAGAGAATTTTAAAAAGGAATTATTGGGTTGCAGCCGCAAAGATTGATTATAATTTTTTGCACGGCGAGTATTCTTTTTTAGACCTATTCAGCAAGCGAAAATAACGCTTTATGCTTTCGGACAAAATTTTTCGAAAAGTTACAGACACCTGTCTTAAATATATACTTTTGGCCTAAAATGGTCCATTTTGATTGGAAAAAATTTCCACTTTAATATTTTTCCAAAAGAAAGCTTTTTCATTCAAAAGGGTCATTTTCTTTCAAAAGTATGTAAATTGTTTCCTTTTCCTAGATAATGATACTTTTGAAATTCACATCGATTGAAAAAGATTGCTGAAAAAAGGTATTCTTTTTTTCAGCAAAAAATGTATTTTTTCAGTGCTTAGATGATAAAACTGAATGAATTAACAAATTTCGGAATTTTTATTAAAAGTAGGTCTAATCCGGTTGAATTTTAGTTTAACCTACATATAAGAAATATAGGTCAGTAAAGTTAAAACTCATTTCGCGGAATCTTTACCGTAACTTTTAAGGACGACAAGAGATCACGATTTCCGTAAGTAATGTTTATTAAATTAACTCTCGGCAGATCACTTTTTTTCCCCGGATTTTAATCAAACGTTTGCGAAATACTGCTTCAACCTTCGCGCACACTACTTCAGCCTTAATTTAAAGTCACGTCGCTGTGCAGACGGCTACTCGGATATGATCTTATCGACCATTTTGACCAAAATCAGCGGAAACAAGCGTATTTGACTGAAATTAAACTTTGACACTATTTATCAGATTTAATCTCGCTGCATCAGATATAACCGGGTTAGAATTATGACCCGGTAAAGTCTAAGTAAGTCTGCCCGATGCTAAACTTTAGTGATCTATTTGATTGTATCAGACTTCGCCACATTTTGGAGAACGTTTGACTGCCATATCCGATTGCTCTACCGAAATCTCATAGCAAACATCTCATAGCGCACATGGGTTTTATGCTTGTCAATACCTTGCCGAGCATAAAATCATATGTATTATATTATAACATCTTTTCCACGTACAAAATGCGATTATTTTGTCAAAGGAGGATTTGTCATCTCTCAACTTGATAGTACGCTACAGCACTTGGAAAACGACAAAAAAGACAATGTTCCTGTGACGGAAATCACTTTTTCAAGTGTGTGGTATTGTCACCGCCTACGGTTTGTAGTGGTCATAAATTCTCGGTCAATTTATCCACGTCCAAAACGCTTATTTTAAGCCAACGTCGAATCGTTTATTCAACATTGAAAAATTCTGTGTGAGTCGTGAAATTTTACGATAAAATTCCATTATACTTTGCTAAAAACTTGAGAAACAAAATTGTAATAAAGACAGTTTCTTAGCGCTGGTACTGCGTAATATATTGCATCCTTTACGGTATAAAATGCAATTTTTCGAAACTTGATTTTTTACTTTACTATCTTCTTTACTATCTTCAAAGCAATGTTTTTTTTTCTCCTCGGAAACTGTCCTTTTCTTTTCTCACGACAAATTGACTGAAATTTATCGAAGCATCTTTTGCACAGCAATGGAGCGTCAGAGCAGCTTTGCCATTTGGCGATGATATCATGATAAAACCGTACAAACGGGCGCATTCCGCGAAACTACGGTCGTTAGTAAGCCGCCGCTGTTTTTACAACTGATACGTACCTAGACAGAACTTAGCCGGTGACGTTGTCCGAAAGTTATATCGCGGCCGCTTGAGAAGAGAGCGGAGGGATATTAAAGTTTGATCAAATTTATCATTTGTTATTGTGGCGCGCGAGCAAGCCCACACGCGCGTGCAACTTTTTCTCCCGCCGAAAATGTTTTCGTTGAATTACGATCAAGAAGATAATACCTTTCGACTGAAAATATGATCCAACTTTTCCCGCGAAACATATGTCCGAACCACAACATGCTCGACGACTCGCTTTTGGACAATTTTGGAATTCAAATGATTCAGGCCGCTGTTTTCGTAGCTTTAACCATTTTTGATACCTAATACTATTGGAACGTCGTTTCAACGTTGTATGCGAATTGTCTACGACATTCATTACATGTTTATTAGACGTTTAGCACGTGTAGAAAAATGATACAGATTATTTGACTTTAATTACAAAATACAAAACTATTTCAAGTAAATGTTTAATCAACGTCCGATTTAGATCTAATGAAAATTTAATTGACTTTGGTCGTTGAGATAATAAAACAATTTCGATAAATATTTGATCAACACTGCAACGTGAAACTGGTTTCAAATTAATCTAATTACAAATTTGACTAATTCAACGTGTGGTCCTTATTCTGACCATGCATAATCTCGTTTATGTTGCCGTAGCCTGATCTCCTAATCCAGTTCTCGTCGTCCGTACATTCCGCAATTGTTCTTACATGACAGTACGCGTTCAACGGCCCAGACCAAATGTTAAATTTAACGAAAGACGGGTCGCCGTTTTGTGAGGTACGTGAACGACGTAATTTTATTTTGTCGTACTTCATTCGGGTTCGCTATTCTCGGTATGTGCCTGGGATAAGAATCAAAATCTTCGATTTTGCACGTAAAGCCGGACCAGGAAGTCGCGGAAGGTCCACCGGGAGTATTTGCAATTCCAATCTAGTCTCGGTGCTCTTTTGCTTTCCGGTACGATTTTCGTACGGAATATTCGATGAATGATTGCCAGAAATCGAGACGTGGCCTGGTCCAACTAGTTCATTCCTTTCACGCAAAAGACATTTATTAAATATTGCGACATTGCAAACAGAAATATCAACCAAGTCGTTGTAAGAATTACTCAGTTCAATGTTTTATACGAAAAACATTATTTATACATGATTTGGACGTTTTTTTCAACATTATAACATAAAGCCAAAAATATACATATATTTTTAACCTATACTTTAGTAAACATTATCTATGGAAACCGTGATATTGCTAGTAACGATGTTTAAGAATATAAGAATTTTAACATCTTTTAACTATTAAATAAATCATTAATTTTTATTTGTCAGCTATGATATATATTAATTTGTTTGACTTCAAATTATTATTCTATGAATTATATCATCGCGTTCTGTCAAAACAAAGAAATTTCTTAAATAATTAATCAACACATTAAACGGGAATAAAATAAAATGCAACATTGCTGGTACATCGTGAAAAAATTTTGAATTCCACGTTTCCTTGTTCATTATTATAACAAAATATCTTACACGGAATACTAATTTGTGTAGCGGTTTACAATTTATTAAACGACGGCAATACAGTTACAGTCATACAATTCCATGATCTTGAAAATTTTTTCAAAATTAATGCAACTAAACCATTTTTAAAAACTTTCAATGAACTTTATTGCAAAATGTAAATGTTGAGAATTTAATCAGCGAAATTCAAGATATAAAGGCAAATGTGAAAAATTGGAGAACTATTTCTTATATTACAATTTATATAAATTGTTTATTTTAACTATGAGCAACTCTTAAAATGTAACAAACGTAAAAATCCTAATTTACGTCGCGTCATCAATGGGATCCAACTCTCTACATTGGCCAATTTAATATTCAAGGATTCACGAGTTCGATAATCTTGGTATCAAAATTGTAAAAATTTCACAATCTTAAAAGCTACCAGCACGAAAGCAGGGAGCATATTTTTCTTAATAGTCAGGCATCACCTGCGCTGTATCTTGGAGCATTTCAAACTTTACGATGACAGTTGCGCGCAGATAGAGTTTTATCTCGGTCTTGGAAATATTTTTCGCGAAAATAAAACATTTTACTCAGCTTGTTCGCTCGATTGGAATATTATTTCGTCGGGTTACGGTAGAACATTTTAAAATTTTGTGCCGTTTGAAATGAGAACACTCGAATCTCAGCGCGAAGCAAAATTCATTGTTTCTATTTGTGACAAATGGATTTTTTATTTCGCTCGGTAAAAGCGTTGCCACGCCAATATCGTTTTAAACGCTCGCCATTTAATAAGAATTTTATAAATAAAATGCTAATAGAATTGTTTTTATTGTTAGAAATAATATATTTGCTGGCATTTTTTCCAATTTTTTCATTTTTTTAGTTTTTGTTTTTTTTTTGCTTTACTTTTATTATTGACAATAACATTAACAAAATTGACAAAAATAATATCACAACAATTTATTGTAATATACAGATAAAATTAAATTCAAATTACTTTACTTTTACTTTTTTTCTCTTTTACTTTTTCTTAATTGGGTCTTAAATCAGTAAAAGATATTATATTTTTTAATGAAAGTCGTAAAATATCTGTAAATTTGTTCCTTTATTTTGTAATAAGTTTAAAAATCCTATTGACAATTTCATTAAAAAGTAATGTATAAACGAATATTACCATTTTCATTTCCCGAGCCGTCTTAACGTAAATTATTTCAGAATCACAACAACAAAGTGCCTGGTATAAAAAAGAAAATAATAAATTTGTCGTAAAGTGAAAATTGCGTCGTTTCATAAAACTCTGAGTCAATTTGCTCGAGGGTTTTCATTTTTAAATAAATATATAATTATCCTTTTCTTTTGAAAACGATAATTAAATTTTGCTTGATTTACCAATAATTTTAATTTAAGGTTCAACCCAATGTTGTATTATATTTTAATGTGAATCTGAACTGGCGCATAATTACATTTTGCACGAGAAATCTGAACTTATAAACAACCACTTCAAATGAATATTTATTTATCAGCCCTTGCATTACCTACTATAGTAGTTAGGTACTTGAAAAATTATTTCAGTAATATATATTCAAAAACACAATGTACTAAGTTACCTCAATAAAAAAATCTTTCTTCGTGTTCTGTTCGCGAATATATGAACATAAAATGTTGCAGTCACAATAATACGAATGTGTTTAAGAGAATTAACGGAAATGTTAAAAGAGTAATTGATGGATGATCCGTAAAATAAGTGAATCTATTATGACTTTCATTGAGCTGTCAACTGCGAAAGGTTGCAATAATCAAGATGATACTTTTTCGCGGTCATTATATGTTCGCAAATACATCATAAACTGGGAAATCCTGTCTCAGATAACTACATTACGACAGCCGTTAATAATTCTAACATTAAGTTAATATTGAATAACTTAAAAGAAATTCATTGGCCGAGCGTAATGTTACGCGAATCTTTCTTGCATGTTTCTTTCCTTCTCCATTCCTCTGCCTATCTCTTTTGTTGTTTTTTTCTTTTTGTATTATTTCTACTCATTTTTTGTAAGTTAGATTTCGAAGAAGTCAAGACTGTTTGTCGGATAAAAACGCCAATAATCATCGATGTCATAATGGTTTTATAATGGAATCACGTGAGAAATGTATCGATGATATAATTAATACGATTCGTTGAAAAACATTAAACGCTTTGTTACAAATATAAAAAGATGTTGTTTGCTACGACCAATTGATTTTCCACATTAATAATCTTATAAATAATGGAGGAAGGTAAACACTCGGCAAAAAATTCGAATGCTCGATAAACGGAAAATAAAGTTAAAATTATTGCGATTGAAAACTAAATCACGTACACGTGATTGCACGCAGTATTTTGACGAACTTGACAACATTATACAACAAAAGAAGGATAAAATATATATAAAAAAATGTGCCTAAAAAACAAAAAAACAAAAAAAAAACAAGAAAAAAATGAAATTGAATTGATCGATTTTCCGGAGTTCATTTCTTCAGCAGTTGTGCAAAAATATCTAACTTTTGAATTTTATTTTGAACATATATTGCTATATAGTATAGTTAAAAGCAAGACATTTTTTTTCTAGGATAATGTTTTTTTCAATAACGTCTTCTGAATATTTTATATTGTTAGTTAGTTTAATTTATATCCACAATTACGACTTTAAATCCGCTATATCTATAAATAATTTTGAATTCGTTGTCATTTATAAACGGAAAAACGATAACTCTATCTTATGATCCATTTTAATGTACACTGTAAACAATATAGTAACGTGTATTGTTACATGTTACTGGAAATGTATTGTATAAGATGTCTATAACTAATTCAATTATATATTATATAATGAATAATGTTACTGATAAACATAAATATATTTGTAGGGATTTTCATTATTTTCATGATTCCCTTGTTGGAATTTTTTATTCATAGCATTCGTATTAATGAAAATTGTGAAATATGAACCCTAGATTCTCTTTATTTCAAAACTTCTCACTTCAATTTAATGTCTTAAAGTTAAGAGTTAACTCATCGCCGTTTTGAGGTAGGCTGCGTATGTGCTTTACTGTGTTGAAAACAAAAAACTTTTGTTAAATTTACAAAGAGATAGTATAAACATATGTTATCTAAAAAAAAAAAAAAAAAAAAAAAGAAAGTTTCCAAAAACAAAGAAATACGTTGGAACAAACGAAAATTTGTATGCTGATTCAACGAAATCACTTCTGTGCGTGAACGCATAATAAATAATTAAAATTAATATCATGGGTATAAAACAGTTTTGTTACTTGTACTATTATAATTAAATTAGAATTTATGTTAGACGACGTTGGATCCTGAGTCTTTGCGCACAGCTTAATGTAATTATTGATTCAGAGTTTCACAACAGTTTCTGGGTTTAACTGAATCGCAAATTGTGTATAATTATTGAACTTACGAGAAAACCTTATCTGATGGTATAGCAGTCAAACGATGAAACTTTGGGCGATTAAAGAAGTTGAGATATAGAGAAAAATCATTGACTAGCCAATCACATTAAGTCCGAATCCGTAAAGCGAAACGCACACTGACTCTTCTACGTAATTATATTTCTTTAATTATGTTCCCCTCTAAAATATTAAAACTTTGTTGAAACTGTAGATTAAATAGACATGCATTCATAACTTTAAATTTCGAAATGAATTTCAACATAACTTTCATAGCGATAAATTTATAACGAATGTTCTCGAGTAATTTTAGTAATTTGACATGCATATATGAACCATTGGAATTTGAACTCGCAAATCTTGAAGTTAATATTTAATTTAATTTAATGAATATTTGCTTAATTGATAAAAAAAAAAAAAAAAAAATAGACATCAAGATTACATTTTTTTAGCTAAATTATTAATTTTCAACTTGGGATATACAAATAATCTAAAAAAAATGGTAATGGTAAACATAGGCTTTATTATTAAAATATTATTTAATTAAAAAAACATTAATACCGCAACGTTTGTTTAATAACTTTTCAATTATAAATTTGTATCAGTGATTATTGAAATTTCTGAGACAAAGAATGCATGATTTTCTAACTGAATTTAAATGTGAACAGTATTAAGAATATCTTTAACGTATTACAAATGAATAATAAATTAAATTAATTAACAAAGTCTCTTATTCTTGATAAATTACTAAAGAAATTACTTTAATGATAATAAATTGCGAAAAAATGATGAGGCTACATGTCCCTAAATTTATATATTTTCTTTCCTTTTGAGTCGAATAATTTATCGTAAGAAATTTAGAACGCCAAGCTATACTGTTATTTGTTGGTAGATAAATCCAGATTTGTTGCGATCTTAATCAAGCAACGATAAAAGGTAGTATCAGTTATCGAATGAGTGTTGGATCGACATGATTTTATGGAAAAATTATGTCCGTTCTTAGTGCGATAAACACGCCATTATTCATTGATGACAATTTGGAAGGAAACAGGGCAAGATTTTTATCGCATTCTCGCAATGACAGAACGAAGTTCGCTGTAATCTTGATACACTCGTCATAATGACTTTTAATAATAACAAAATGCTTGTGTTTAAAATTCGTTCTGGTTACAAATTATCTACTAGATTTCACTGATTCGTTTGTAATAAGAAAATTGATAATACAATATTATCAACAATTGTTAGAAAGTTCTAGTGCATTTTTTTTAATTTAGTGAATTTTATTAAAAACAAAATTAATATTTATTTGAGGAATAATAATTTTAGTATCAGAAAATATTAATCATTTACAAAAAAGTCACTAGTGATGAAATAAGTAATTATTATTTTTATTATTATGTATTATGATTATTATATGTTGTACAATCAATATATTTTGAATTTCGTTATACTGTCAATATACTACCTATATGTTGTCGATCTATAATTGTATATCGAAAACAATAATTTTTACAAAAATAACGGTTGTGGATACCGTTTCTATTTCTTCATGTAGGACAATAAAGAAAATATAATGCATAATCCCAAGAAAATTATCATTTCAATTTCACGAAAAGTTAAACGTTTGTATAAGCGAGGATTCTGAGGAAAAACTATTTTAATTAATCGTCTATCCAATGATTTGTGTTTTCAATTAAACGAACTTCATTAATACTCAATAATTCACTCCTAATCGATTACGCGTCATTCGTACGGCGAAAGTTATGCAAATGATTGTTATTGTTGCGTAATCCCCTCCACGAATTCATTCTTGTCGGAATAAGCGATTGGTAAAGAAAGCAGCGCGTTTGATATTGCTTTTAATGGGATACAAATTTAATTAAACCGCTGGAAAATTGTAAAACTGAACGGTGCTTTAAACGTATGACTATAAAAATGATTCCAAATTCGATCTGTTCTTTAACTCGATAGTGTGTTGATGTAACGTTCGCAAGACTAAAAATTTTTTGTAATTTAAGATTTAAAAAAACACAGATATAAGGTATTATTAAATTATTACACATTGTATTCAAATGATAAAAAGTATTTCTTAAATTGCTTCATAAACTTTCCATAAATTTTACATAAAAGCTAATCTACAATCATTTAAATTATTCAAAAATTGTTCAAAACTATCTACAAACGGACGTTATTCAGAAGCCCTTGTCCCTACAATATATTACATAACGATTCAGTCAGTTTATTTCGCGCGTAAACATTCTTTTTAATCGTCTCCATATCCGTCGAGGCTTGTAACATTCAATATCGGAAAAATGACTGAAAAAAAGTAACGTCCGGAACAATCGTGGAATATAATCGGCGCAAAAATGTGCCTGGTCAGTAACATGCGACGGTGCCAGGGGCGCGTCAATGAAGTTCCAGCTGTGCCCATCCTGTGATAATAATTACCATCGTCGCAACCGCGTGGTTCTCCTTTTTTTTCTCTCTGCCCCACTAATCTAGCGCGCTGACAGCCGCACGTCGATTAGCAGGCCGCTTCGCGTACTAAGTAGTCGATCGCGCGCGTCCGCAAGTAACTGCCGTGCGACAAAAGGGACAAATGCGTTTAGCCAAGTGAACGAAATCGGCCGATAATTTTGCGTGCGATTCGACGAACGGAATTCTGACTGGATTTTACTTTTATCGGGAAACCGCGCTTCCCGGGATATTCGTTCGTTTTAATGAGACGCAAACGCAAATGTTTGCACGCGATACAAACACGGTTGCTAATGTAATGGCTAAGTCGTAAGTGGCTTGATTTTGACTTTCGGCTTTGTGCGCCGCGACGTTGCGGTAAAACTGAGAGTTATTCTTGAGCAGAACAAACGACGATGAGGGGCGGGAGCAAAAAACCAAGTTTTCCACTTGTTACTTTCCTTTGAGACGTCGGAAGGGGACGCTTTGCTAATGAAACCAGTGTTGCGCGATCAATTTGTTAGACAAATTTACGTCCGACGATTTACGCTTGTGACGTTTTGTTACGAAATCGGTAATGATTTTCACACTTTTTTTACGAACGGTAAATACAAAGTTTGAATATATGGTTTACGTATTTGAAATATTGTTTGTTTTGTGATTGTGAGCTTAAACGTAACATTCAGTTTAAATTAGTCGTAAATTATTTATATATAATTGGATGTAAACGTAATTTACATGACATAGATATAAAGCGTTTATTTATTTGATGTTCGATTTTGTATCTTTCAACTGCACATTCCAATGTATATTTTATATTATAGGTCATACAGATTAATAATATGGATTGAAATATAAACGCGATTTCGGAATATAGCATTTAGTATTCGAAGTTATGTTTTTCGTCTAAAAATTATACATTTAAATTTCATATATTCATTGTTACAGACACATTTTCAACATTTCTTGTACATTTTTTTGTATATGTAATTATAAGTCCCATATTGCAATCTAATAGTTAACTTTGATATTAACTTTGTATCCTGCAAAACATATTTTATTTCAATAATCTATTTAACGTTAAAATACATTTTGTCCGTGGAAGAGTCTATAACTCGAAATTTTACGTAGAAAGAAAATCATATTTCAAATATTCGTGATATGTCGAGAATTCTGATTAAAAAAAAAAAAAAAAAAATTACGTAATAAATAACTCACGAAAAACGAGACAGAGGGAATAATTAAATTCGTTCAAGTTTACAGCAATCGTGACGGCGAGCGAAGTTGTTGATAACTCTTTCGACGTCGTACCGATAAAATATTGGAGCCGCGTTGACGAAAAAGTATAAAGGCGGCCGGAAAGGTAGAGCGAGAAAAAAAATATAATAAAGTCTAATCCACAATTCAACAAAATCTAAAACCTTTTATTCGCCTTTAAAAAATGTATCGCTTCTCGCGCACCAAGGCAATGCCTTGCGGCAAGAGAGAGAATCGGAAACGTAAACTCATTTTATTTCGTACATAACATTTTATTCGCGATAATGACGTTAAGACCCGTCATTCGAAAGTAAAGATAAAATGTTGTTTTCCAATTGACAAGATATTCGAACACAGATCGGCATTGATTTGCACTGGTATAATGCTCGGGCCGCGTTTATTTGGCGCTACTTGTATTCCTTTCCGATAGCGTAACACATCATTAGGCTTCTATCGAAAAATGTTTACATTAATTATCATATGATTTTTTCAAGCGCAAAAGTGGAAAAAGGTTGAAATCGAAACTCAACATCTTTTCCCCACTACCCGACCTCATTTTCCTACCCCCACCCCTAGCGCGCCCCCGAAAGAGAGGGAAAAATAGGTGGAAAACACGAGACCCCTGGTTTGAAAAGACGACGCATTCCTAACATACTAATTCATTGCGCAAAGTGATTATCGCGGAGGTGGTCTCTCATAATCGGGCCAAGGTGTCAAAGACGTCAATCGTGCTTCGGCGACCCGGAGACATCGTTCGAGAGCATTGACGAAACCCGAGTCATAAACAAATTTCGATGCAACGTCGACGCGATGTTCACGCTACGTTTACTATCGGTTTTCTAACGTCGCGTGTTTACTAAACAACAGCGCGACGTTCAAACGAAGTTTTTTACATTCCAACCGTGGTTGCAACGTTGATAAGACGTACAGTTAACGTTCAAATAAGATTTTTCGCGCGAAGAACGATATAGCGGTTTGTGGACGTTGGTGTAACGTTTGTTGAACGTTAAAATAACGGCTAAACGACGTTTTTAAAGTCGAAACATCGGAAAAAGTGTGAGGAAAACGAAGGACACGATGCGCGAGATGGAGATCGAAGCGGCGCGCGTGCGGCCGACAGAAGAGCTGGTGAAAAGACGCGTGTCAATAAGTGAGCAGATCATCGGCGTCGATAATCCGGCCTTCGAGCACCACCGGCGCATCAGCGGCAGCTCCGAACCCACGTCCGAGCCTGCCCGCAGGAAGTCGATCTTACATCACAACGACAGTAATTGCGGCAGTGCCGAGAACATACCACATTATAAATTCGATCTCGAGAACGGCAGGATCAACGGCAATAGGAAGAAGTCGGCCTTTAGTCTCACGAGCTCAATCAGGGATAAGATCGAGTACTCCGAAGAGCTCGAAAGGTGATCGCTTCTTGATAACCCAGCGTGATTTATGTCATATTTTCGCATTACGACTGTCGCGTCCTGATTCGAGTCTCGCGTGACCTTACATGCAGTTCGCGGAAAGAAAGAGCGCACGTCAGGCGAAATTTAGTGCAATCTCGCTGAGAAAAATATAGGCAATTTAAATTCGCGGACCTGTCGCGCTTGACTTCCGAATCACTCTTGTTTACATTTTAAGTTTACGTTAAATAACGAAATAATCGACATAATTTGATTATCGTATTTAGATAAAAAGATTAGAGTTTTGAAACTAGACGAATAGTCTTATGTTAGATCGTGATGACAACATATGTTTTACTCGTAAGTATTATTCTCCTCCCGGTCTTTTCTAAAGCAAATAAATTAAACGAGTAGATTGCGCAATTAAAAATGGTTTTTGATTTATTTTAAGAGTTTCTTTTAAAACTTTCGTATTTTATTGATTTTTTTTTTTTTTTTTCAATGGAGGTTTTAGGGTAAGCTTATCTTATATGTATTTACAGTATATTTAATTATCTGTAATTTTAACTTTTCCGTTTCAATAATTAAATTCGTTATGTATTTGAATTATAGACGATTGATTTAATCATAAATATGAGAAAACGAAACTTTTGAAAGTCAAATTTAAAATTTATTGCACGTGGTACTATAATTAGAAAGTATTTAAATTTCATACCTGTAAGACGTTCTGTGCATACACACTGTATGAAAGAAAAGTATTCTTTACAAATATTACATTTTTAATTTTAAAAAGAAGAATTCCACTAAAAGTAAATTTATTGTTAAAATAATTTATTTCAGTGATTTTGAAAAACGGTTTGATTGTATGTTTAAATTTTTTATAGTTCAATTCAATATAATATTATTTACAAAATTTAAATTTTTTATTTTTAAGAAGTAAAGGAAAAAAAATAATCGTACGTCGCGTTGAGAGAAATTTGAAGGGATTCTAACTTTCAAATGCATCGCTTTTTAGATTTCATTTTTAGACACCGATTTTTAATTTCAAAATAAAGGTGATTCTTTTCTAAATCATAGAAAATTAACTTCTATGATTTAAAAGTGAAATTTACGTAAATGTAAAGGGAATTTTCCTTGAAAGCATTTAAAAAACACTTTCATTTAATGCGATAAATCATTCGAAAACGCGCAAATAAATTTCTCATGCGTAACACGGGACTTTTCTATTTATCGCAAGGCTCAACATTTAAATTTGTTTAACAATTTTAACAGAAGATTGTTTTTAATTTGTATTATTTGTAGTTAATTTTTAAAAATGTTGCAAAATTACATTTTAACCATTAACCATTTAACCATCAAGCACGTAGTTTTTTGAGAAATTCTTTGAGAAATTCTCTGACGAAACGTCAAATCGTATTATTTTACTGAATCAGCGTTCCAACCGAAAATAAAAGCATGAATTAACTCCTGAAGCTAACTTCATAGAGCCATCGTGAGGCAGAGTTGTAGATTATCACTAGCGGGCACGTGGATAATATAACATTTTTTCTCGCATAATAAAGGTTTCAAATGAATCAGTTAATTAAATAATGTCCAGTAAATATTTATTCAATAAGCTTTGCGTTAACTAATTCAATCAAATGATTTGGTTAAAAGATCTAAAATGACGAATCACATTTTTCGCGCATCACATCGCTATGTGTATTTTCGTTTTACTATTTTCCAACAAGAGAGATAAGCAATAAACACTTTTTTAAAAATCATCTAGAAAGATCCCAGTCAAAAGGTTTTTATTGGATTTTCGAGTTTTCTCTTTCAACCTCTTCTTTTTTTTCCTACTGGTTATAATGTTTAGTTTAAATCTTTTACATTAATTTTATTTACCTCTGACATTTTCTGCTTTGATGTCTGTAATGCGTGACTTTCCAAAGAAAAATAAGGATCAACGTATTGAATTTAGTTAAGAATATTTCTATATGAAATATTTTAAACAAGATTTCCTTTTGTACGCCGAGCACAAAACCCGTATTCGTTTCAGAAATACTATTGATAAAGTTTCTTTCTTTTCTACAATATCCCGTGCTCGTAACCCAAATTTTGTCTCATATTAATTTTAAACTGTATAAAAAATTTACACTTGTTAATATTATATTATTTATTATTAATACAAACAGTTCATTTTTTTACTACGTATAATTTGTTTTTAAACTCGTTCATTAATATTTGCTAGATACCCATAGTAAATAGACAAAATAAGTATTCATTATTAAAATGAAATCTCATTTAATATCATCTATTTATTATCAACACAATTGTTTATAAATGCCTCTTAAAAAGTCAATATCGCTCACCGAATTATTTATACAGTAATCTAAGATATTATACTTCTCAGAATACTGTGAGCCATCCCGCGTGAAAAAATTTCATCTGGCATCAAATCTGGAAGAACTGTCTTACCAGAGTGATTGCCGGACGAAATCAGTCTGGGCCAGACTAATTGCCAGGTGAAATTAGTACGGCAAATCGTCTGGCAGAAGTCCGGGGAACAATCTGGCGAGGGACGGCATTGGACCGGAACCCATACTTTTTAGTCTGGCAATCAGATTTAATTCGGTACGGCAAATAGTAAGACAGTTATGTGGCACCATATCTGGCAAAAATCGGCATGCCGTACTAGTTCAGGGATAATCTTTTTTTTTGACAAAATAATTTTTTAATTATTTATTTTTTTATATATTATTAATATTACGGCTTACAATGTTGTTATTATTATATGTATTATTATATATGCGAATACCTTTAAAGAGCGTAATATGAATTATAAATAAAAACATTAAAAATTAAATTATTATTTATTTAAAAAATAATCATCCTTAAAGTATTACGGCATGCCGACTTTTGCCGGATATGTTGCCAGACAACTGCTGTACTTTTTGCCATACTGAATTCGCTCCGATTGCCAAACTGAAAAGTATGGGTTCCGGTCCAATGCCGTCCATTGCCAGACTGTTTTTCAGACTTGTGCAAGACAATTTGCCGTATTCATTTTATCTAGCAATCAATCTGGCCCAGACTGATTTCAGCCGGCTATCAGTCTGGCAACACAGTTTTTCCAGATTTGATGCCAGACGAAATTTTTTCACGCGGGATGTCTTCGTGTTGAACATTTATTTTCATGAAGGGTGAATTTAGTAGATTCAGTTTTCACTGATGAACAAAATTAAGTTAAGAATTAACGTGAAAAATTCTTTTGTCGATTTCATTGTCTCGAATGAAACTTTAATGAAACGTCGTAATGAAATTGACAATTTGTCGAAAATATTAACTCTTTCTGGCGGCTTGAGCGTTAACTTCATTGGCCGTCCCGTAGAGCGACATTTCTGATTAAGTCGTCAAACTAGAAACCACTACAATCAGCGCATTTTCTACTAATTAAAAGGAAATTTACGTGCGATTGATAGGAAGTGCGCCCATTTCAGCGGGATTTCAAAGGGATGTCTTAATCAGCGATCATGTACTGTTTCAGTGCTTGATATTTACTTGCAATTTCCTTCGATTTCCACGAATTGACGTTGTGAAATTTATTAGCTTTTAGTAAATGATATTATCATTTTAATTCAACTGTGGAAACAGCATATAAAAATAAAAAAAAAGTATTTTCAGTTACTACAAAAAATACGATCCGGACCTCTTAATTAAGATGCCTGAAATTTTAATTAAGACACCTGGCATCTTATAAATAAAGTAAATATAATTTCAATTAAGTGAATGGAAATTTGAATTATATAAATCAATTATAGTAAGTGTTTATAATATCTTTTTAGATATAGTGAGCTTCCTTTTTTTTGTGGAAAAAATCATTAAATATATATGTAGATATAATTATATTTTTTCTATAAACCAAAATAATAACATGAAAAAAGCGCTTTTCCAAACTCTTAGGCATTATCGCCAATTATCACTGTCGTGTATTTTCATGCAATCCAAATTATTCCTTCATTTAAAAGTACGAATTGAAATTTATTTAAAAAATAAAAATAGAAATGTTAATCGGAATAATAATTAAAATAGAATGAGATAGTAACTTTGAAAATTTGAATTGATTTTAGAATTACCTTAAACTATAAGTCATTATGGACTTTGAGTATAATTAATTTTTAATAATTCAACAATGTGCGCGAATTTGATACCTAACACAGACAAAAATATTACAAAATCGTTTCAATGATAAAAAAAAGGTTACAATTATCATAATATTCACTATGTCTACCACACATAATAATATAGTTAAGAATTAATTAAAGGAATGCTTAAGTTGGGAGTCGTTACAGTGTTTGCATACAAATAATCGCGCAAGTAAACAATAACGTGTTATCTAAATGAAAAGTATTTGCTGTTAAATTTACGTGACGGCTCAACATGATAGGACGACGGAATTTTGTCAGATGTCTAAAACAAAATGCACTTGGCATTCACTCAATTTTCACTGTTCGTAATTTAACCATATATCAACTCATTTCATGCTTATCAGCACTTTTCTCCACAACTTTGCAACAAAATGCAATTTAATTTCACGATAATTACCTGCTGTAACATGAAAGTTGTTAAAATACATTATCGCCTTGATTTCCGTACACAATTTAGTCGCGTTTCATATTTTTTCAACGACGTAAATGTAGTCTCATTTGCATTCAAATGAGGAAACGAAGAAAGAGAAACGTTAATCGACCGATAAATATGTAAACAGTGTTCCGTTGCCTGCAATTTTCGGCGGTCAAAATCAATTTTTTTAGTACTATTTAACTTTTCTTTCTTTTACACATCAACATCTAAATTGTTACTACTTTACAATGAGACAATCACACTGCTGAAAAATTATATTTTATAGCTCAAAGTCGCCTGGAGCTTGCAACATGAGTTCCATTGCAACATAAGTTGTTACTTTTACTATAATAATGTAATATAATCATTCATCATACTACAATGAACTTTTACCGTATTAATCTTTTCATTTCACATGGACATATTTCGTTCGTTTGGAAAGTCAATCTCCTAAGCAAAAGTTCTGTCGGCAATTACGACAATAAAAAATAGGTTGTGATTGCAATTACTTTCAAGTTCTATGAATATGTAACTTGCAGCAAAGCTATGTAGGATCGGATTTCTCGTATAAGTCACGCATACGTTATCTAACACTTCCATTATCCGCGACAAACTACAATTCCTGATTATGATCGTTAGTCGTCGTGGATGTGGATTTATTCGCGAATATATTACCGTTGCGATTAGCAATGATTCAGAAAGTACATAATTTCGTCGTGTGGGATAACGTGAAATCAAGAGATAAAAATTGACGCAAGAATAAACTTTTACAGTTGAAAATGATCTACATTAGGCAGTAATTGGAACGTAAGTCTTTTAATTTAATTAGTCAAAGAAACAATTATTCAGTGCAATAATATTTAATTAAATGATTGCGACTGTTTATAAATATCGATTATTTAATTAGACAAATCTGATGTTATTAGTTTGTTATATTAATCACATTACCGGAACACTAGTGAAATTCGTTGTGAATCAAAAGCGATAAACTGAATTGAATTTTAATACTCGTTTCAATAATTATTAATCGTTTGTATAATGTATATAACCAAATGTACATAATTAAATACTGTTTACATGTAATTTATTAAATGATAAATTAAATGATAACAATAAAATTCAAGTACATTACACGAATTTAGTTTCAAGAGAAAATAACAGACTTTAGATTTTGTTTTCTGTAATTACTAAAAGCTGTTGAAATATTTTTAAATCAGAAGACGAAATTCAAGATGTTTTCCAATTTCAATTACTTTTTTTTACATATTAGATTTGAAAGGTAAAAAAACATACTACGATACGATTGAAAGAAATGCATCAGTTTTACTTGTTCTAATTTCATTACTATCGCACGTTTCAAACCTTCGATGTCAATCAATTGTTATATTGTAATACAAACAAAACAGATGATGTTTGTTTATCGCTTCGTAACAATGAAAAAAATGGATTTTCAGGCGTTTCAAAACTAATAACGCATTGCAGTCCTACATGGCTCCCACTGATCGTTGTTCTAAATTCTAAAATTTTGCTTCAATTGTCCTGTAGCCAGGAGTCAATGAGTTAATTGTTTTTTAGCGAGAGAAATATTAAAAAAAATTGTTAAAATTGACAGATATCTTAAATGTTTAATCAATGGCGTACTATTTTCATTTTTTTAAGTGATCGCAATCATAGATCTGAAATCGGCAGTGTTGGTTTATCAGTTAATATAATCAACAATTTCATTTAATCTACGGATCAGTTTTATCAGTAAAACCGCGACAAAACAGGCGCAATAATAATTCCTGCACACGAAGCCAGTTTGGCCATAACTTTGACCCTGAAAGTATTACAATGTATGAGGTAATGAAATGCAGCGCACAATCTCGCGTGATTTCTTTTCATTGTCTTTTTTACATCGTTATTACGAGAGTCCGGTTTCGTAATAAACCGACAAATGATATCTACATTAACAATTTACCTTTGAGCGTCGCAAATTATCGACCTAAATTTGCCGCTTTGATTTAATGGCCGATTCTTTGTTTATAAACGGCATTCGATTTTTATCACGCTCCAGACAAGATATACGAATACGACTTTTCATTAAACGCCGCCAATATTCACAATTTTTCCGCGATACTCGTTGGCCCGGCTTTATGGCTCGAAAGTCCAAAAAAAGAGGACGGACGTAATAAAAGGCGAAAATTTTAATTCAGACTGACGGCTTAATGAAAACGAATTGAACTCGTTTCTCGCGCAATGAACTTTACCGGTGTTTAATTTTACCGCCAAAGTGCGCGACCGTTTGGCGCCGAAATTAATTGATCGCTCGCGTCCAAATTTAACGACCTTTTTAAACGCGAATTCAATTCTAGTTAACGCGAAAATAAAATATCAGTTTTGAAATGACTCACTGCCCGCGCCTAAATTTGATTTCGTGCTTATGTTAAAATTACAATTACTGATTCACTATTTCAAAATCCATTCGTTAAATGCAAATTTTATAGAAATTCAATTACCCGTGAATCCCGAATCTCAGTTTTAAATTTGCTAACTATACTGCGATTGATAGACGATTCAAATTCATATTTTGCTTCTTCAACATTTAAATTGAATTGCATTAAATCCAAAATTAAATCCGACTGAATCTCAAATTTCCATTCCTCAAACTAGATTATTCACGATAATGATAAAATGATAAATAGTAGTCGACGACTGGTAAATGAACGTTGCTTGTCGAACAAGTATAATTTAGTTAGCACAGTCGAATACTTATTCCCTTCAACGCAGATGAATGATTCATTCTAACGGAGTGCTACAGTTTTTGGTTAATGTTTGTTTTAAGAGGATCAATTTTGCTTTAATTGACCTGAAAAGTTGGGTAAACGCGAGTGTTTACGTCGATATTACCAAATCACTATTCACAATGCAAGTCGCGATTAACATTATGACTTGACAGTTACAGTGCATCAAATCCTGCGAAATGGGTCGATCGTACGTACGGGCATTGAAATTTCACGCGTCACACAGTTTCATTATTTTTTAACGAGTGTCATCAATATCGGACACAATAAAAGAATGAAAGGTGTTGTCGTTAACAGTGTCAAAATTGAAGTGCAATTTGGTTATTTGGGGGTAATTATTTCCAGTGTATATTGGAAATGCAATTAATTTGACTCGATAACAGCAATATTTTATTCATTCGCTCAATAATTTCCCGCCAAATCGGTCGCCGGACCTTTTAATGAATGAATCTTAAAATAGAGGTCGCCACGCAATTGATGCCACTTTACACATTTTCAAGTTCAATGTTACGCAACGTCGTTGAAGGTGCACGGTTTTAAATGGGTCGTAGACGGCTCGAAATTTCCAACCTTTTTTAGCCACTTATCAGCATCTTTTCAATTTCTTCAGCCAGTTTCTGCTTTCATTTTCTTTTTAACCTCTTGAACGTCTATTGAAATTCGAATATGGAATCTTCGACTTCTTTTATGCTCCAAATTTTACATCATCATCCTATCATCATCTTTTGCCGTATTTTACACATTTTTAAATTTAAACCATTGTAAAAATTGTTGAATCAGATCTCTTTTCAGCCTGCTTTGAAATCCTAATTTTTTTAATTTAGAGATACAATCGTGAAACAATGTACCACTTGCTTTTTCAAATTACGTAACTTCAACATTATCCTCCGTTCTGTCACAGTATTATTATTTAATTAAAAAATAATTGTAAGATGCAATTAGATGAAGTGAATTATGTGCAAGAGTGTTAAAAAATTTTTTGCTACAAGCCAAACACTACAAAATAAGATAATTTTTATACACCGTCGATTTTTTATTAGACAAATGTTTAACTATTTCACGTTTCAAAATTGAAAAAAAAACTCATTTTATAACAAGAATTTGTTTACATATTTCAGATCGTGGTTGTATCTGTTTTGTGCCCGATGCCACGGTCGCGATGACACACCTTCCTGGGAGCCACCAGGTTGGAAACGAGCGTGTCCGCAACCTTTCTGTCCAACGTACCGAAAGTTCGCCCGAGTACTGTGCCTAATATGTTTAGGTTTTTTGTTGTGGGGAATTGTGTACTCAGTGATCGGAAAGGATGCTGCACCGGGTGGTCCGCTATTCGGACTGGCGGCCTTGTGCATCGCAGCCCATTTCGGCGGATGGCTCTTTTCGCTGACAACACTTCCGGCCCTGATTGGTATGCTCATGACCGGAATTATTCTACAAAATACCGGTCTAGTTAAGATTGAAGGCAGTTATAATATCGTCATTTCGAATTTGCGGTGAGTGCCTTTTTTAAAATATTTGAACTTATATTCAGAGAAAAATATGGTATCATTGTAAAATTGTATCCTAATATAGACCAAACGATGTTATATATCGACATTCTTTTTATTGGTACGAAGTAAAAAATACAATAAATACGTTGTCTTAATTTAAAATAATAGACCTACGTAAAAAAACTAATGTTAAAATTAAATTTTATTGTATGTGGAATATCGATAACTTATAGCAATGTTCCGATTAATTTTTCTCTGAACACTAATCGGATTTCCATTTTTTATTTAAAACATTTCGCATATTCATAAAAAGTATCGTCCAACTTTTAAAACTTTTGATGTGAGATGAATGGGTTTTGATACTAAGCTTTACATTTCAAAATTGTTGGCTTTATAAGTTAAAGTACACGTGAAATCGTTCATTCCTTTGAAATTACGAAACACAAGTAATATGTTAACATTCAGAAAATATTAAGGTCATTCCCGTTACTGTGTGTGTACAAAAACACTATCCGGTGCTCAACGTTTATTTTTATTTATTTAGTAAGCAAATAGATTTAGCTATTTTCGCATTCCAGATAAATCACCGGATCTATTTTCACAATAAATAAATGGAAAATAACAGTTCAACATCGGATTGCGTGTTTGTAAATAAAACGATTCGAAGAATCGCCTTATATAGTTTGTTCAAAATGTTACTAAGCAAATATTATTATAAATTGCAACGACGTTTTAAGAATAATAATAAAATGTTTCGTTTCAACGAATATAAATTCACTCAATCATAAATTCTTTATTCCATTTCAATTGTTTGCAACTTTTCATTTTTGAAATGAAACATGTTAAATTATAGATTGATTACTTCTTATAGTAAATGTACCTTTATTGAATTCTAATTTTTATTTTATTAAAAATAAAATAAAAAGATTAACAAATGAAATTTTCAAATATTCGTTGATACGTTTCTGGTTATATACATGAGTAGTTTTGGTACATTTATGTGTGCGCTTCTCGGTCATAACAATGTGTGGTTTTAACGTACTGATAAAGTCAAATACGTGCTTTCGGAAATCACCGTCCACAGTTGTTTGGTGACCAACATTGTATAATTTGTTGATAGAAATTTTTTTATTTATGAAAATCACAAATGCTGAAATATTTCTGCAACATTTCATTCTTAAAAGTATGCAGTTGCAGCAACCACAATCTAAACATCACAGATAGTAAGCCTTGTCAGTATTTGGTCAAGAAGAATTCAAGTAATACAAAATAAAATTTTATCTTTCTACTGATTAGTAAATGTTTAAACAATTTACAGCACTTAAAGTTCCGTACTTAGTTGAAATGTTTTTCAACCGACACTCAGAAACTCTTTTCGGCATCTGACGTTATTTTGACAAGTAAACCCCTTCAAATATTACAACCTTGGAAAACAATCATACACATCGAAGACCCCCTTTCTTTAACTCAAACGCAAGACAAACGTCACATTTCATTTCGCCAAGTCCGCCGTCTAATAATATATTTCATCGATTCCGACGGCGCGATTTATCGCGCTCGATGACAATTCCTCCGGAACAGTTTCGAATGAAATTTTACGACCGTGGCGCATTATGGAATGTAATGCATTTTGCCGTACTGAAATTCTTCTACCGGCGATTAAAGTCGGGGGCGGCGGCGGGGCGGCGAAGTGAAGAGTAGGGTAGACGAGGGGGGCAATCGTTTTTCTTGTCACGCCCGCGACGGCATTGGACGGTTCTTCTTCGGTGCCGCCGCGTGCGTCGAAGGATCCGTCCATTGCCGCCTAGGCATCGCATTTAAGGTCGAGGCTTCGCATCGCTCGGAATAATAAAGACCGCAACGGCAATAACGACCGGACCGCGGTCGCCCATTAATCTGTCTAATTAACGCACGCGGACTTTACACCTTGGGAGTGCGAATCATTTATTCCTCGTATTACGGTGAAATGTTAACGCAGAACGAACTTGAAATTGCTTTTATTTCTATTTATCTTTATTGTCGTGCAATTAAATTTTGTCTGTCAATTATATAGTGTAATAAAGTTTATATAAAATATACATAAACTACTGCTACTAACATAACAAAAATAGTGCTAACAATGAGAAACGATTTCTCGTTTTTTGGTAATCCGTTAGTTGTATCAACGTTTATTTATTTATGTTCTTATGTTTAGCAACGTACAACTATTCCATCTTTAAATTTTTTGAATTCTTGTGAAACTTTCGTGGAACTCGCAGTTGTCGTTATAATTTTCACTATAATAATGCCACAATAAAAATGACACAATAATATTGTGACAATTGTGACAACATTATCATAATATATTTTCGCACAACTTGTGTTGAAAACAGACGGATTCGAATCTACAATTAAAACGCGTTTTTACGTCTTGTATTGACGTACGTCTTCAACGCAAATTGTTTAATTATCAGAGCGAATCGTTAATTCGGTATTGTTCAATTAAGTGATTTGCAACTAAAAAAAATTGTAACTCAATTTAATTGATTGAATTGACGCATTCCGTTTTATATATTTATTCCACTTAATTTCACTTAATCTGACAGAAGTTATCGATATTTGTTTAACAGAAAAATATGATTCAATTGCATCGTTAGCAAATGGTTGTTTGCATGGTGAAAATAGAATTATTGAATTAAGAGATTATTACGCGCTGTTTGCAGATGATAACAAAAATCGTCGTAAACATTTGACTCGTCGAATAACAATTCGGCCGATCGATTGTCTTACCGTTTTCGCAATTGAGGGGAGGGGAGGCTGCTAAAAGCCATAATTTTTACCTTGCAAAAGTCCCAATTCCTTCAACAAATTGATTTTGCAATTCGACGATCGCGACTGATTACATAACAATTCACGGTTGGTCATGTGTTTATATGTTAACAGAATGCTAACGACGTGACAATTTGATTTGCGTGACTATCGGGAATACGAATTGTGCGCCAACGATACCGAAATTTCCAAACCACGCGTAACTTGATTCCGAAAACTGGCTCTGCTTTTAAGACATTCAAATTGGCTTTGCCTCAGCTACTACTAACTTAGCCAAATTAGTCGTTGAAAAATTCCAACTAGTTTGATTACTCAGAAAGAAATGTGATGTGACTTTGATATAATTTCGTAAAATCAATTAGATCTCATATTAATTACGTATGTGGAATTCAATAACTTCAAATTGCTCTCGTGAAGCGCACTTTTAATCTAATAAGATTTATAATAAAAAAAGTAGACTAATCGAAGAAATGAACAGAATACTGGGTTTGCACAAAGCCGCTTACCTATATTAATACATTACTAAAGATTATTAAAATCCTAAAAATTAATTTACGATGAACATAAAACATAACAATTTTGTTGATTGAATTAAAAAATACAGCATTGTGGATACGTTACTCAATCTTTAATTTTTATTTACTCAAGTTGAGCCAGCAGACTTTCATTTGCCGACTGACCTGAGTTCTTCGTATAAATAGAGAGTTTGACAAAATCTACTGTTTTCTTAGCGTAGTTGTTCAGGCGATTTCTCGTGTAATAAAATATTTGTGGTACACAGGGGAAATGGTTATTGTTCATGGAAAATGGTAACGTATAACTTGGAACTTCAAAAAAGAATTAATTACTTGTTAACTGAACCAGTATATTCTATAAACATACAATAATAATAATATAATTCAAGATTATTCTAAAAATAGTATATCATTCTACCAAAATCAGGAATATCAAATATAATTATGTGCTCATAGGGCAGATATTTCTTTAATCAAGAACGTATTTCAGATGCTTTAAAACATTTAATAAAAGCTAACAATTTTTTTTTGCGTTATATCAAAGATTTAAACTTTGTTCAATTCTACAACTTTGATCACGTAAAAAAATAATGTAGTGAACTGAGGCTCTACATCGTGTAAATAGAACTAGTTATAAAGGCGACTATTACGATCACGCTGCTGACTGCACAGTCCGCGCAGTAAAACTTGCACTGTTAGGTTTACAATCAAGACCTTCAACAATCGTCTTTTTTCGGGCAAGCAATTAATGACTGCCCTTGAAATGGTTTCATTTTCTTAGTATGTGTGATATATATACATTTTTTTTTTTTT
>JABFOV010000561.1:0-10463 GCA_022817685.1 Aradophagus sp. ZL-2020 | reverse complement strand
CTTGCACTGTTAGGTTTACAATCAAGACCTTCAACAATCGTCTTTTTTCGGGCAAGCAATTAATGACTGCCCTTGAAATGGTTTCATTTTCTTAGTATGTGTGATATATATACATTTTTTTTTTTTTTGCTAAAATGTTTTTATAGAAGATATTAAATTACACTTTATTTTCCAATGAGAACTTGTTATTTTTGCAATTGTCGACAAAATTATTTACTGCCTGAGTGATTTTCAACCAAAACATATTCAGTGGTTTTGAATTTGTTGATTAACGTAAAAACGAAACGCCATAAATCGTTATCAATATATTTTTCTTCCGTCATAATTCCGTGAGGTTGAAAGCGAAACAAAATTATCTGATCCAAGATCGATAAAATGACGAAAGTGTTGTGTTTTAATTGTCGTTTGCACACTTTTTACAACCTGTTCGAGAATCACACTGGGTGTCGCTACTAATCGTGCAAATAAGATAAGACAACGTCCAGGAATAAAGTGTTTTTCATTTGTTTGGCTAAAGTGTCGATAAATTAATTCATATTTGAGTTACAAAATAACATGCCATAAAACGCTTCGGGTATAATCAGTTGGGAATTTCACGAATGCGCTCGCCTCAAGTTCGAAAATTACGTGTTGTGGCTCATGTAACGTGATTTAATTGAGATGTTACCACGCTCATGAAATATTAAATAAATCCGTGGAATTCAGGATCGAACTTTCAGCGATCTGATGTTCACTTGAATTATATTGTTTATAGGCATTCTCGCGCCACGTTATTTCGTATTATTTTGTCAATAATTTCATATTTAATGAATTTGTGCAAAACTTATATTATTTAATACGTTTCCATGTGACCTTTCGTATTCAAGCTCAACTTGCATCAAATCGATTCACTTATATTATCATTGTTAATATCTGTTATGCATTATAACATTAGTGGATTTAATTGAAATCACAGTAATTACGGTAATATGAATTAATTAAAGTCAGTGCAATTTTCGAAAGTAAATGTGAAATCGGATTTAATTTTATCAAAACAAAACGTTTTATGCGTATCAAAATTTATACATAAAATGTATTTCGCATAAATATGTGAGACATTCATACTTAAAGTACTTGATTGCATAGAATGCAGTACTTAACTGTAATTGTAATTGTTTAGACTATATAATAAAACTGCAATAAATTAAATGTCGCAGGTTGCAGTTTATCTTAAATCGTGTAGTTTAAATAAAAAATGTTTAAAAAACAATAATATTACTAAAGAGATTTTTAATAATCAGATCGAAGTACCGATTATGACTTTTCGGAAAAAGCGTGATTTCAATGAAAACGTATTAAAAGTCAAATAAATAGTGTCACTGTAAATATAAGTAAATTTCAAATTCATTTCCACTGAAACATAGTGTGGTCGAATTATAACTTAAACAGTAATTTAAAGTTCAGCATCAAAAATTGTTTTCAATGTGTACTCTACATAAATAATATTTAAATACATTCATCTCTACATTTTTAATTGACTGAATAAAATCGAACGTGTTTTATTTACAATAATAACCCTTCGATTAAAATTTCCAATTTCGAAACTTTTCGTAACAAAACCATCAAAAGTGGAATGATTGGTGCAGAAAAGACCGACGCTTTAATTATCGGCCGATCAACCAATTTTAATGAAAATTTTCATTTCGCGAATTTTCGATCGCGAATAATCGATGTAGCCTTCATTATACTCGACATTACAAAATGAAGTAGCGCAATGTGGTAAATTTCGTACACAATCACGAAGATCGCTTTGGGCAACAAAGCTAACTTACCTGCATATGTTCGATTGAAATGATTGTAGTCAAAGGAACGCAGTTGCGTGGCAGCAGGCAGCTTGAAATACACCGACAGTCACTTCCCCGCATTAAAGCCATTTCTTCTGAACAAGTTGTCGCTAAATAAGCAATTTCGCCGCAAGCTTAAATTCCGAAAAAGCGCTGTGCTCGAATCTCGGCTTTTTATTCATGAAAATTACTCGTCAGTCAAATTTCACATCCTTTAATTATTTTCATTATTGAGAAGGTCGTTTTTAATTGATCTTTCTCATACGCGGTTAATGAAAAATTTTCGATATTTTTTTCTAAATAATTTTTCGTTAAAAATGTAAAAATAATTGATTTTCCAATAATTTAATGATGATTATTTATTAATTACACTGTTGAACTGGACTGAAAAAAATCTGAATTAAAGTGAAAAATGACTAATTTTCAGTAATCAGGATTAATTTAAATAATACAATAACTTAATATTAGAACTTAAATTAGTGACAGGTATGGAACAATGCATTTGTAAAATTTGTGAAATTGGATAAACATTTATCAAATGGAAAAAAAGAGTAGCTAAACGCGTTTCATTTAATTATCGTTACATCACGAGCAGGAAAGAAAAATTATTGAATTTCTCTAAGAGAAGAATGAAAACTTGAACACAGTGTGGTTTAACTGTAATCTTTTCATATGTAAATCTTTTGGACATCTTTTTGTTTGCCATGCATATTAGATATGTAAATATCCCAGAGGAGTTGCGAATCCCAATTCTACATATTCGAATTACGGAATATAGTGAACGCAATCACGTTGCACGTTGTATTCTCAGTGAATCCATGGAAAAGTTGTTCGGCCTGTGAAGCAATAAAAAATAAATGCCGATGAGATAAATGAATTGGATTTTTTAATGCCGATTTGCGCAGAGATTCAAATTAAAATTCATTCATCATTTATACAAGTTGCGTATCTATTCTTTGATACTCTTCATTAACAAAATAGTTGCAAAAATTTAACTTGCTTTAAATAAACTTTTTTAAAAGTTTACCGTATTAATTTTTAAAACCGAAGTATTTTTCACTTATATACGTTCATATGTTTTTCGTTTTTTCTCAGAGTGTAAAGTTTTAGACTTAAAAATGTAAATGCAACAGTTAAATTAAATTAAATGCAACAACTCTAAATGCAACAGCTCCTGACAATTGATTTGGATCATTTTAATATTCAAAAAGTAAAACATAAAATCGTTGTCAACATTGATATATTATTAAAAAGAACTTGTTTAATAAAGATAATTTTATTCACCTTCCATTAAAGTTTTATTTGATTCCTTAATTGTTTAAAAACCAATTAAATTTGAATGCACTACAAGTAGCCCCACTGTTCCACTCTGGTTCAATTTACAGTACCCGATTGAATCCATTTATTCTTCATACGTCGAAGCGTTCATAAATTTTATTCAGACACTTAAACTTATGGCACAAATTCTCTACTATTTCTTCAAATCAATAGCAACACGCAACGCTTCGGCCGATAAACTGCACCGCGATAAAAAATTCGTTTCGACTGAAACCTGCTGGCGCGTAGCTTTCCCACGTATTTTTACTCATTCAAGAAGACTCGCCGACGTTTTGCTTTCGCATTGTTCTCGGCTGTTCATTTTCTTACCATTTTCGACTTTTTTCTTTGTCTCTTTTTTCCTCACTCTTTTTTCTATCCACTTATTATTTTATATTTACTGGACACAATTTGAATGAATTCTCACTTGAATTTTATCGTCGTGCAAGCAATTATTGCGAATATTTTGAATCTTATTACATTTTTATTATTAGTGGAATTTTTCAGTTTGTTAAGTACATATACAAAAGTGACATATAATCAATTATTTTTAAATACAATTTCCGAACGTTCAAAATTGATAATACTGAAATAATATTCGTTGATACATGCCAAATTAACACAGACGTATGTTTCTCATTTTTATGTTTTATTTTTCAATTACGTATAATTAATTAATGTTAGCTGCAGGTGCCAGTGAAATTAACAATTTCAAGCTTAAATCTTTTAAATACAACAAATTGTTATTTAAATAAATTTTTTAATTGCGAAGAACTGAAAACAAATGTACAGCTTCACTGCCAGGACATTTAAAATGTTTAATCAGTTAAAACATTAGAGTCGTCTACGTCAAAGTAACACCGTAACTCGTTAACAGGACTTTCAGGAGAAATGCATATAATTACCTATGTCCGAAGTTCGTCATGCGTCGTACTGGTCAAAGCTTTGTGTTTGTGCATTACTTTTCTTCGCTGTGGGAATCGTGCATTATTGAAATGCTACGCTGCATGCTACGGAGGATTGGATTGCTTAGCGCAACCCGAGCCGACCGCAAGGTGAACGTCGCACCTGAGACGATTCCACTCCTACGCCGGGTTGTAAATATTGCAAATCGGCAGCGACGCGATCGTAACCCGCAAGTCACGTAATCGCGTTAATTGTCGGGGATAGCGGCACGCGATTTATGGACGACAATCGAAATATCCCCTTAATCGTTGTTTGCTATATTAACGTGACGAATTAATTTTTCATATTAATGTTGAACAATTTAATCGCGCGTTTTTCATTTTCAAAGTGCGATGCATGATGAGTTTGTTTTGTTCGACGTTGTCAATAGTAGCTGAAATTGTTATTTAATTTAACTTAACCTTTATTTACTTTATCGTATTGAAATTGAGATAAAAATATTGTAAACAGAAAATATTTGTGAAAAATTTAAATTATTTAATTATGCTAATATTATAGCCTATTTTTAAAAATACCATTTTTCAACATGTGAATTATTATTAATTATGCTCATTACAATTAATCATAAAATTTTTAAGATTCATTATCAATGAATAATTATTTAATGCTAATAATTGATCAGAAACTTTTCATTCTTATTTAAAATTGTAGCAATAGCAAGAAATATTTTTTTATAAACGCTATTCATTTATGAATAATTATTTGTTAAAAGTTGATGAACTTAACTTTAATAATTCATTATTCGTTAGGAGCATCATAAATTGATTATTATTCCAACATTATTAAACTTGTATACATTTAATCGAACAACTTTCATTAACTTACATTCTTTAGTTCCATTTACTTTCTACACGTACTTTTTTAATTTACAACTTTTAATTCCTCTTAAATTTTACGCGCATTCGTGTTCATTTCGCTTTATTTCAGTAGGTAATTATTTGTCACATGGCAACAAAGGAGAGCACGCGCTAATGCGAGAAAATGATAAAAATTAAATTCATAAAATCCCACGGCGCGTAAGCGTGGGTCGAATAGAAAACATTTTCCGTCACACCGGTCCCAACTTGGTCAACATTTTTTTTTTCACTTTCTACGTCACGGCATCGGTTGTGTCGACGTATTTCCGGCGCGGAAAAATGGAAACTTTCGCTATAAAGTTGCGCCAGCATTACGTGCCAAGTGTCGTGGACCGCGCTTTATGAGATCCCGGCGTTCGGAACACAGCCGCATTCATCGATGTGCTCGTAATAATAAATTGAAGGTCCTGTAACGTTGACAAAATTTCGCTTCATTAATGGTCGCTTCGTGCCAGAAAGATTTTTGAATCATTACCTTTTCAGATTTTAGGTTGATATTTTTTATTTACTTTTTTAACTAAGTTTTTTGAACGACTTGATTACTGTATTCGCGCATTTTCTCCAAACTAATTTACTATTGTTTTCAAATTTATAATGTAAATTATAAAAAATCTACTATCCGTCCTAAAAACGTAACGTAAATTATAAAAAATCTACTATCCGACCTTGGCTCGTCGGGCTCGCTACCGCGAACCCTAACAGATAGATTTTCAAACATACAATTTATGTTTTGACGTACGATGTATTACAGGAGGATCTTAAATCAATATCTGATTGTGATTTTGATGTAAAAACTATAGTTTTTGGTTTGATGACATTACTTCTTGCCATGTATGCCAATCAAGACACTTAACCATGCGTCTCCATTATTGGATTTAAATGTAAACAGTTTGCAAAGCACGAAAAAAAGTAGTAAACGAATGACTAATGGCACATTAAACGGAGTGGTCAATTAGCGAATGCTTGACAATGGTAACCGCAATTCGATTATAAAGCGCGCTATTGTCGGATAATACACGAATGGAGTTTAGTCGTTCGCAAACCTTAATTAATTAATGTCACCGCACACCGATGAATCGACGCCGGCCAATCGATTTGCGTAAATCGGAGTTATGCGCTATCTATGACTTATCATTGATACGTCTTATCGGCAATGCTACGCTAGTCGGCCAAACAACACTATCTTGCATTTTGCCGACATGTTTTGATAAGATTGTCGATTCATGTTATTCGCTGCCTCAGACTAATAATTTCGTAACGCGATCGCTTTTCTCGAAGAAATTGTTAGGTTTGGAAAAACCGTATACAAGATTACAATTTTTTACCGATATGTGTAAAAAGCTCGTATATTACTGCTAACGATTTTTTTGATTAAATAATGAAATTTTGTTAAAAAAGTGGAATGTATTATTATTTACTTATGAGAAAAATTTAAATTATAAATAAATCTAAATTACGAAAACGAAACAATAGGACTTGTATTCATTAAACGTCCCGTATACGTATACACAATAAAATATATTTTAAAATAAAGCAAAAAGAAAAAGAAAAATAATTTAAAAATTGAATTCTACTATTTAAACTGATTCTTATTTTATGTATAATTCGTTGTCATTGCAAAAACATTTATCATTTAAAAAATTGAACCCTTTAATCGTTGGAAATAATTGTGTATCAACTTTGTCATCTATTAATCGCGACAAAATTGTCTCATATTGAATTTTGGTTGAACAAACTTAATTTGTAACAATTGCACATGAAATAATTACAATGCGATTGAATGCGGTCAGTATATAATCAGCAAAGCGCTATTAAGTCCTGCATCCGGTTTCAATACAGCCTGAAGAAATTTTTCATAATCGGAAATTGTCATCGTACACTGACAGAAAAATATTTGGCTCTACCAACTATAATAAATAGTTGTTGGAAATTGTTAAATAAACTACACATTATGCTTAGAGCAACTCAATTCTAGTTGAATTAACAATCTGCTAATTAAACGAATGATTTACATAGTTGGCTCAACTATGGAATATGGTTGGCCGTATTCAACTATGAATATAGTTGAGCCAACTATATGCTGGTTGTGCACACCATCATTTTTCTCAGTGTACGTGCGGAGGTTCATTTCGTAATTAAGAATAACATGGCTTACAATGTAAGACTGATAAACTTACTTTTTAAATAATTCTGATCAAAAAACGATTCTCGTCACAAATCTTTTTGTTTGAGAATCAGGGATACTGCAAATGGAAAATATTGGTAATATAAACTCTTTTTTTCCCTCCGGAGGTTCATTTCGTAATAAAGAATAACTTGGCATAGGATGAAAAAGTGGCAAACATACTTTGCAATTAATTTTCATAAAAAAACATGATTTTCGTCACAAATCCTTTTGCTTCTGATTCAGCGATTCTGATAATGGCAAACATTGACAATTTAAACTCCTTTCACGCGCGGAGGTTTATTCTGTAGTAAAAATATCACTTGGCATAGGATGAAACACTGGCAAAAATACTGTGCAAATAATTTTGATACAAAACACGAACCTCGTCACAAATCATTTTATTTGAGAATCAGTGATACTGAAAATGGCAAATATTGGTGATGTACAATCTGTTTACGCTCGGAGGTTCATTTTGTAATTAAGAATCACTTGGCTTAAGATGAAACACTACTATAATTACTTTTCAAATAATTTTAGTAAAAAAAAAACGATCCTCGTCGCAAATCCTTTGGCTTGTGATTTAAGGATTCTGAAAATGGTAAATATTGATATTTTAAAGTATTTTCACGCGCGGAGGTTCAGTCCGTAGTGAAAAATCACTTGGCACAGGTAGAAACACTGGCAACAATACTTTGCAAATAATTTTGATAAAAAAGACTATCCTCGTCACAAATCGTTTTGTTTTTATTTCAGGCAGTCTGATAATGGCAAATATTGTTAATTTAAAGTATTTTTACGTGCAGAGGTTCATTCCGTAGTAAAAGATCACTTGGCATATTATAAGACACCGACAAAAATACTTTGCAAATTATTTTTGATAAAAAATACGATCTTCCTCACAAATCCTTTGGCTTGTGATTCAGGGATTCTAAAAATGGCAAATATTGTAGAAATTGCAAAAATTGGTAGGGCCCTGATGTGGATGTAACGCATGGTATCAATATGGCCCTGATTGAAAAATTTTTTCTTACCAGGCCCAGTTATGCTCCTGATAAGGACAAATTTCTTGATTAGGGCCACATCGATGCCGTGCGTTTCATCCGCATCAGAGCCCTATCAATTTCTCCTAGGGTGTTTAATTAAAAGAATCATATTATTAAAAAATAAAAATTTAATATGAGTAGGAAATTTCAATGAATTCGAACATAAAAACATTTTACGTTGAATATTCTTTCTTTACAAATGGTAATTTTTTATTCAAAGTCGGTAAAAATTAATAACAGATGGTAAAAGTGCATGTTTTTTAAGCTAAAATACATAATTATAAACAAGCAAACTATACAAAAAAAAATTGTTACGGAACTTTTTCCAAAGTTTGAAAACGATAAATTTTGAACGTTACAAACTTCAAACGCATAATTTATTGAACCAATCTGAAACCTTCGGGGTTTCGTTTATATAAAAAAAATTTTTTTATTTATATGCAAAATTATTATTAATGTTATTGACAAGAAAGCAACAGCAAAGTTATCAAAAGGACTATAATTATATTGAAACAGATATCCTCAGTTTGGATTTTCTTGATCAATAATTGTGATCCAAATCACATAATATCATTATAGGATATCTGAGTTCCCTGTATTCTTATTGAGTCTCGATAAGTTCGGGACAGGCGATGTCATGAATAGGGCAAAGTTACGAACTTGAATATGTTTGTTGATATTAAGTCAACGACTTATTCTGAGGCTCCGGGCGTCCGTCAGATTTCCCTTATGGGGGCTGATACTGTTACCAAGTCTCAGCTCCGATACGTTCCGTCTTTCAATCTGAGATTAGCAAAACTAGCAACAATTTAGTACTTGACTGTTTCCTTAGAGAGATTTTACCGAGATAGTCGGAGTGTCTTAGGGAATCGTTTCTGACTCCGATAAGACCTCAGTGAGAGTCGTTTCTGACTCTCAAAGAGTTCCGGGTTCTCTCAACAAAATCACACAAAGGCGCACAAAATTGATAGCTAACTTTAATAATCAGTTTTTACTCACGGTTTGGTGTTCGCAGCGTAGCGATGATGTCGGCTCTCCGGATGAGTCGATTCCGGCCCCTGATGCCCGACACCCCGATATACACGTCAACAGAACTCGCGATTTGAATCGAAATACTCACAGACTTCGCAGCTTTCCAGCGTGCAAATTACTTGCGATCACCGTTAATTGCTCGAATCAGACTGACTTTTCGTGAAAACTTGCATGCTTTTTATAGCCAAGATTTTTATAACGTCATTTTCATCTAGAACTTTCGAATTTTAATTTTCTCAAATTGTTCTTATTAATTGATTAATTTTTAGTTTGTTAACTTCGTTTCATTTTATTCAGTCTGCTATAATCTAATGTTACTAATTTCGACTTTTACAGAAATGTTACTACTCAGAATCGGGAAAGCAGAGCTCAGAAATTCCTCGCGGGTGTGTAAATCCATCTCAATGGGCATGAGTGTGTGATATGGTTGATAAAATTGTAGAGAAGCTATTTAGTCGAGAATATGGATTTGATTGTGTGTGAGTGATTTTATTTATTTATTTTATTTTTTTTTTTGTTGTTGTATTATGTACCGGGCTTGTGTGGCCGGAATGAGACCACGATAGTCATAATTATATGGCTCGAAGGAAAAGTTAAGAAATTTTGTAATTTGGCATTTTTTTCTTATTTTTATTTTGTATGTCGTCTTATGAAGATCTTGTAAATGTAAAATGTCGGGACTTGATTGTAGATTATCTACGGCCACGGCGTGCCCGAGAAATGAAGGCACGGGGGAGCTTCACCGGGGGACAACGACCAGAGTAGCCACGGAGTATCGGGTGCGCCCGAGACGCCAGGCGAAGCCCGGTGTGCCGCCGAGAACCGCTTCCTCGCAAGTACTTGCCCGCTCGCAAGCCACCCGCCAAGCAGTACACCAGCTAACAGCATCGCCAAGGACATCGCCCGTAATCCAGGGCACCCGGAGAGAAGAGCGGGGGGTTTGTTGTTGTCACAGGCCCCTCCGCGGAGGACCCACCGGACCCCACGGTACCCACGAGCACCCTCAAGGTGAGAGGACAGGCTGTACCGCGCCGGCTCGTGCGGATTGTCGGCCATGGCTTGGTCCTCAATTCAAGGAGTTCCCGCGCCTGGCCTAATTCCCCGTACAGCGACACCGCGGCGCCAGCCGCTGGAGAAGAAAATCAGCGGCGAGCGAGCAGAAAGGGAAAGCGAGCGAGGTGGGTACCGCGTGGGACACACCGGCCCGGAAAAGACGAAAAATGAGGAGATGGATGATAGCGCCCGCCAAGGACAGACC
>JABFOV010000560.1:0-29348 GCA_022817685.1 Aradophagus sp. ZL-2020 | reverse complement strand
AAAAAAAAAAAAAAAAAATTACGCAGTCCTCTGTAGTTTCTTAATAATAAAATAAAAACGTGCTTTTTTGAGTTTTGATTTTTAATAGATGTTGTATTAAATATTTGATCAGGTAAGTTACATTTTCTACAAAAATTGTAATTGCTATATGTTGGTTATCTATTAATTTTGTAATTGATGACAGCGACGAATGAAAATTATTCTTTTATTTTTCGTTTCAGTTGTAACTTATTAAACTTTAATAAGTTACAACTGAGACAACATGGTAATTCCTTTTGAACTAATCGGATTTGAAAAAGTATTACTCATGTTCATGGAATCCCTTATGGATTCTTCGGAAGTTAAACAATACCGGAAGCGTCGAGGGATAATTTTTCTTGCGGGCGAAAGTAGAAGAGTTAATTAAAGTGTGTATAAATTGATCTCAGTCATCGTCTTATAAGGCTCAAAGTAATTCAACTTGTACCGAAGAATTCGAGTTATCAGTGGAATTCTGAACAACCGCAGACAAACGAAAATTAAATAACTTAACTCATAGAAGACGATCGAAATGTACTTCCGCCTTTCAGTTGTGCTTCGTAAACAATTGCGGATGACGCTTTTTCAAAGTACTGATAAAATTGTACTAAGAAAATTCATTGTAATTTAATATAACTGTTACTTCACAGTTGATTAACACAGAATTTTTTCTTTTGCGGTAGTGTCCTTATTTCTGCCAGTCAGCGCAAACATTTGTAGGAAAGAAATACTGTTTTTTGTAGGAATTTGTAGGAAAGAAATTTGTAGGAAAGAAAAACTGTTATGTATGAGGAAATTATTTGTTTATTTAGTAAGTGTTTCGTTTGGGTTAGAAATAAACTAATCCTGGGACAAAAGAATATTTGGACCCCCAAATATTTGGACCTCCAAATATTTGGACCCCCATATATTTGGTACCCCAAATATCTGACCCCCATTGAATTTCTTTATGTTATACGGGAAAACGGCGGGAATTATACGGGAAATCAATTTTGAAAATTTGTTATACACCTGCTGATATATACCTGCTGATTTTATAAAATCACTGAGTGATTTTTTACTGGAAATTTGATTTACAAAATTTTTTCTATTCTCCGTGCTGGATATATTGAATTTGAGCAGATATGACGTGACGAGTAGAAATGAATTCTTAGTTTTACTTATCCTCCCAATTCGTTTTTTTTTTTTTTTTTTTTTTTTTTTTTTTTTTTTTTAATTTTTTTTTTTTTTTTTTTTTTTTTTTAGTTCTATGTTAGCTTTTTAAACGCAAGACAAGAGCCTAATAATTTTAAAGGCCACGGAATGACACTCAAACAGGAAAGCAGTCTCGTTTTAATCGCCGCGTTGGCAATGACTGAACTGGCATTGGGCGGCTAATCGCAATTGGCCAAAATTTCGGCCCGCCGCGAGCATATAAATATAACCGTGGCAGAAGGTGTTTGTCACGGTTGAATTACGCCGTGCCTCGTTTTTCTATCCTGAAAATACCCCGGCCGCTTAAAATTAGACGACGAAAATTCGCGCGCCTGCGCCAGGCAATTTGCACTTTTGTCATCGGCCGTTTCAACGGCCGCGAGTGTTTCTTTTTTCTCGCGTTTGGATCGCTTTTTTTTCGCACAGTAGAAAACACGCTGACAAAAAAAATGTTTCTTTCAATTAGGAATAACACAATGTTTTGACTGTTTTTTTTTCTTTTTCTGAGATTTAATTTTATAATATTTTTAAATTATTCATTGATTCGTGAGTCAACATTTTTTCGTCGTGAAAAAATTCCTTTATGGTAAACATTTGCACAGTCTTTTATGACAACAAATTTGTTTCAAAAGTCATGAAGAGAACTTTCGTTTTGAATTCATTTGAAAATAATTCGTCATTCAAAGTACTTTCTTTTCGTAAATTGAAAAAAAAAGATAGCAGAAACTAGAGGAACACGCCGATAAACCGAGGAAAAGCTCGAAAAAAAATGAAAGCAACTTGAGTCGCGTTAACGGGAAACTCATCGATCAGTCGCGCCGAACGGAAATTGCCGTTTCAACGATTTCGACAATCGGCGAATCGTAACAATGGCGTTACGCCAGGCCACGGGGACTCGCGCCGCCGTAATTATTAAACAACTAATAATTGCGAGCAATTGGCGCGCGGCGAATCACGCGATTTGATGCGCCTGAAATCACTCGTCATTCATAATGCAATTACACTGGCAAAGCGGCAACGGCGAAATGCACAAAATAATAGCTGATTGCATTTTAATAAAGTGCGTTTTAATGGCGATTGTACGTGCGATTTGTAACTGCTCGATCACTTTATTATAGCGTTATCAATGTTTGTAACCTTGCGAAGTAGTTGTTTAAATTAAATGAGCAGGACATTCGTTACGACATTTCCCTTTTTACAGCCACTTTTATTTAGCTCGCTTTTTTTTTGCTTTTAATTGAAATTAAAAATGCATCTTTGTAAGATTAATTTAATAAATTGATTTAAGTAATTGATTTGATTAATTAATAAATTTATAAACATTGCAAGATTCAAAATCCGCAATTCGCTAATTAAGCTCCGTGCACGAACTGACTTCGAACGAAGTCTACAAAACGAAAGTATTACATTGTGCACTTCGACCCACGTTACGCTAGATAATTACGTTTCTTAAATATTAATGAGAGAACGAAACGAAACGTCACGCTATTGATTTATAAAATGATAAATGAGGATGTCAACCCTGAATGTAATAAGGTGCTCGGTGAACGAAGCGCCGGAGTAACGAAACAAAGTAACCACGTTACTGTGCCACTCAAATGAACTCCGAAAACGAGAAAAAGTTTATTTCACATTCAAATAAGCTACAGGTGTTAATACATTTAAAAGAAGACTTTCAAATTACTTTAAACCGTTTCCGGAATGGGATTTGTTTATTTATTACATTTGTTTAGGTTTTCTGGCAATCTTAAATAGCGGAAACTTTGTAAAATCATTGTGCAAGAAGTTTTGTGCGAACGTAATATACAAGCTGGAACTTAGAATGATTGTTCTGCAAACTTTTTTTTTATAAATTCTAAAAAAAAAGTTTAAATATTATACAAACTAATGAAAGTAAGGTAAAGTAGTAAAATTCGTACTTTCTAATCGCGATAAAAAAGTTGTTTAAAAAAATTACTGCATTATTTGCAAAAATTTGTCCACGTTGGAAATCGTATTTTATGATTTTTTGTAGATGTAAAATCAAAGAAATTTACATTTACAGAGAAGTTCAAGAATCAATGATTTGACACTGTAACAAATTGCTTAGGCTTGAGTTTAAAAATTGAATTTTTTCACGACAAAAAAAAATATTTTGAATGTTTTAAAATAAAACATTCTCGCACTTGTCATATATCTACGTTCTGACATTATATTATTAAATTAAAGAATTTTAGATTAAAGCACATAATTTGTTAACTATATCAATATTTACTATGTAAACTACATCATACCACATTGAGAAAATTAACTAATTATGTTAAATATTTATCGAAATTAATAGTGTTATTATATAATTTTTATAAAAATTTAGTTGAAAAGGTTGACAATTATTTTAAAAGTGATTATTTTCATTAGCTTTTAATCACACAAAAAATGACAATTCCATTAATATTAAAAAAGCGCCTTTTCTGCGAGCTTGTTGAAATTCGAGGAAAATTCATTTATTTCAATTAACAACTTTTTCTCTGTCCATAAAAAATGCAATTTGCGCTCAGTATAAAACAAATTTTATTATCGACGTTTGAATTAAATTTAAATTCTGATAACAATGTCCGACGATAAAGCGAACTTAAAGGTACAGAGTTAAAAAAAAAAAAAAAAAAGAAAAAAAGAGAGTGAACATTTTTGACGTCAGCGTTTCTTCGCGTACTAATTTTTTCATCACTTCCCCCCACCCCTCGGGTATTTGGGTTGGAGCAAAGTAGAAAAGTTAAAACATTCACCAAGTGGCGCCGTTTTAAGAATGAACGTTCATTTTTGACCCATTTCCCAACTAATTCACGGCGAATAAAAATTTAAGAATTCGTACGTTTTATGTGTAAACATAGTAAAAATAAGTGAAACAGCCAAGTGGTTCTCGAGGCGGCAAGTTCGGAAAGCATAATTTCCAGTAGTAACGCTTCAAAACTTCCCCGTCAATAAATAATTTAATTGTATTGATAAACAGACAATGAAGTCGCTTTCAACGACTTATTGTTTAAACTTTCAACAGCCTGGGGATAAGAGGAATCCTTTTTATTGTTTTTTTTTTTCTTTCTTTTTTTTAGGTCAATCTCAAAGTTGATAAAGCGTGCTCCCACTGCGATTTCATGCTTTTCCGTTCCGCCGTATTGTTCGTTACTATTAAAATCTCATAATTTATTAACGTTGACGTATACTTACTTCATGTAAGTGGTCGCGATTATCGATTAAATGGCGAATTAACAGCGTAATGTTAAATAAATATCGTAGCTGCAATGTTGATCAGTGTTTAGTCCACTGTCGATTCCTCTTGGACCACGAAAGTAATTATTGATTGATGTAATACCGTGATGTTCGTTCAAAATTTAATTATTCAGCAAGTAGTATAATACGCGCCATATGTATATTATACAAAAACGTGAATGTTTTAACATTATATTTATTATAATGTAATAATAAAACATATATAACAACTATTATTATTATTATAGTTATTATTATAATTATTATTATTAAGTAAATATTTGTTTGGCATCATTGGCATATAATATTGTAGATAGTTTCATCGCAACATATTTTCAATCGATGTATTAATTATTAATTAGCTTTTCAATTTTGTCAAAATGATTACACAATTTGGACGATTGTCGAAACAGTGCATTCAACTGAAATTGTGCAACTTTTGTGAATATTCGTTGTGATTGATGCACATTCGTTTATTATTGAGGAACGGAAAAATGGTGTTTACAGATAAGTGAAATGAGGGTAAACGAAGAAAAATGTTAAACAATAAATAAGAAATGAAACCTACTTTTTGTTTAACAGTACCTCGTCATTAAAACTTTTTTTTTTCAATATAACTGGATTTGATTTTGATTTCGATTTCGCGTCAAAATAACCACAAGTCAAGTACCACAAACTGAATTTAGATAAAGTATCGAGTTTAAATTTAAAGTTGAATATTGAAACATTCAACTAAATTTTTACACTGGAAAAAGTTATGTTTTTTCTTTTCGATTGATATTAAAAAATATATACTAAAAAAGTAAGTAAAGTCGCTGTTACCGTTACTCAAAAAATATAACGTAACGACATTTCTTGATTGTCTGAATAATATATAAATCATTTGTATAAAATACGTTTATTTTCGCAGTATATATAGTTGTAAAATTTCAGCGTAAAAGCTCCAAGATTGTTGAGCCGCGCAGCTCGATTGACACAAAAGAGCTTATTCGAAACAATTCGCGCGGGACTAGTTGCCGAATTTTTCGCTCTTAAAAGGGGGACCGTGACCCTCTTTCAAGTTGGCTTTACTGAATCGAGTTCCCGCGAGACGCCCGTTCAGTCTCACCCACGTTATTTCGGCACATTTTTCTTTCAAAATAGCACTTAATCAGGTCCGAATTATTATTAACTAAGCGCGATATTCTCGGCGCCCGGGGTATTAATAGAATTCGCTCGGATAGCGAGAATGGCTGGAAGTTGCCGGCAATGGGAAGCGATCTTAAAAATGCCGAGCCAAACGAGGCGCAAATTTTCCGGCTCAAGCAATCATTCGCGCTCGACTCTTTTGGTATAATTGTATGGAATTCGTTTTACTTTGCACTTGTTGAATGAAATTTGCAAAATAAGACTTAATCGACTGATTATTGGTCGTTTGAGCCAAAAGAAATGATTAACAGTGAAATTTTCTCCTATTTCATGTTTCAGTGTAATCATTATTTTAACACAAACTCATTGCTCGTGGTAAAATGCACGTTTTATTTATTGCAAAAGAAATAATAATTTTCTTCCAAAATAGACCGTTATTCCGACAATATTCGAACCGGGAATTCGTTAAAAGCTCGAAACTCGTGGCGTTTGCCACGTGGCGAACTTCATATAAATTTAAAATTCAACTTTCTATATTCATGATCAATCGAAGTTGGACTCTTTCTTCTGCAATAAACTCGAGAGCGTAACAAAACAAGTAAACACTTTAAAACAAATTTACTTCCGCCAAGTCTTATTTCCCGGAAAGCCATCTCGTTCAATTAAAGATAGCCATTTACATAGAAATTCGAGCATCATTGAAACTACACGGAGAGCAAAAATATCTTCCAATATTTGTTAAGAAAGTACGATTATGTATCAATAATACAACAGTGATGAATAATTATAGATTTAATTCAGATTCTTATTCAGAACGTTAAAATGCTACGCGAGGAAATTTCAAATATAAAATGTGAAATAACACCACGGTCGATAATATCTCAAAATATAACACTACAGTAATATAAAAAATGATATTAAGAATGTAGCTGCGATTTACATCCGTCACAAATTATTCAGTGACATATGTAAATCAATTATAATACATAAAATTAATAAATTGATAAAATAAACATTCAGTTTAATAATAATAATAATAATTTAATAATTACAAAAAGATTACAGCGTAAGTCATTGAAGGGAAATAATTCTTTCATATAAAACATTCAAGTATAACACATTTTGTCAAATATTCGTGTTTTGGTGTATAATTTAGTTTTGGTGTATATCAAAGTTTATAACAGCTGTTACGGTTACGTTTCTCTAAACCAGATACAAAAATTGTCAAACTGTCTCTTTTTATATATATATATATCTTTTTCCCCGTATATATTTCTCATCGAAGCAAGTATTGAAAGTGATTGACTCGTCGATTGAAAATGGAGGCATTGTGCAAGCGGCGTTATAAATAATTTGGCCGGCAATTAAGCTCAGCTGCCGGACACGTGACTTGGCGATGTTCACGCGACGCTCTTGCCGCTGATCAATGATCCGTTCACGAGTCTACGACCTTTGGCCGTAAATCGCGTGGGCGTGCTCCGGCCGAGAAAGTCGGCGGAAAACGAGAAAGAGGCGCGCCGAATATATCGCGCCACTTTGCCCTCGCGCAATCCTTTGATTGCATTATGCAAACGTCGCCTGCGAAACGTTATTTCGCGCGATAACGAGCGCACGTTTGTGCCGGCGGACACCTCTTCGCGGAGCCGTCTAAATGAATGCCGTCCCTTTTTATATTTCACGGCTTCGTACACTTTCCATTTATCGTCCGGCAATTCGAATCGCCGATTAATTGCCCGAACGTTCCTTTCGGCTCGCTCGAGCGTGTGCGGTTTAATTTGCGCCGCGGATCAAACGAATCGCTCGATTCACGAAGATCAGGGGTCACGGTGCCAACAACTTTTGACTCGCAGCGCTGTACAATTGCGCTCTTAATTGCGTCAAGCGTTTCGGACCGCAAACGACTCGCGTTAATGATCGACGTTGTTGTATTGCGTGTTGTTGACAGTAACGATGGTTAAGGAGGTGTCGATGAGTTTTGCCAAGTTAGCAAAGGAAATTCGGTAAATTGTACGTTTAACATGTGCCTGAAGTTTGCCACGTGGCAAATTGCCACACGTTTTTGACTTAGACAATTTTCTATGTTCAAAAATTGAAATCGACTAAATTGACAAATACAACAATAAACGTAGTGAAAAACATAAAATAACTCAAAAAATTGTCGATTTCAATTTTTAAACTTGGAACATTTTCTAAGTCTAATATGTGTGGCGATTCGCCACATGGCAAAGTTCAAGCTCATACGTTTAACAAATTTTACTAACAACTTTTTCGCTACGCTTTATCGTTGAAACGGTACTTTAGATTTATTAAGAATAACAAAGAGTAATATTTAATATGTTAAAAACCGTATGAATTGAATTTCACTTTCTAAGTACCACCTTGTTTTTTACTCAATATATCTAAAGTACAGTTTTAATAGTAAAATATTAAAATTCCCAATTGAAATTGTTGTTAAGAAACTCTTTTTCCTGGTGACATTATAACGCTAGCTTAAATTCGTTGGCAAAAATATTCCACAAGCTTTTCGCAAATATTGAAAAAGAAAAAAAAAAGAAACGAATTAACAATGCACAAAAGATTCCTTTTTATTAATTTACGATTAAATTACGAAATATTGACGAAACACGGGAGCGAGCAACAAACACGTTAAATTATGAATAACGTTAATAATAAACAACGAGTTTACAAAGTAACAAATAAATAAATGAACGAGCGAACGGGGAAAACTGCCCGGAGTAATAATGTATTTATTAACAAACATTTCGACCGATACGAAACACTAGCTGCGTCGTTCATTAGACAGCAACAAAAGCGGCAAAATGTTTCGCATTTCCGGTTCGTTGTTTTGAATGCCGAGCTAACGTGACGTATCGTATCAAGTGAATTCAATTTGCGAAAAAGTCCATTTCATTTTCAATTAATTTGCGAAATTGAAATACAAGCGTCGAAGAGTGTTGCGCGGCTCGCTATGGTTTCGTGACGAGGATATTGTATAATCCGTCCCTTGAGACTGTGATCCTCGCTCGCGCGCCGTATAAATAAAGAAAGAACGCAAGCCGTCCGCTGCCGGAGCTTCGACTTTGCATTATTCGCGTTAAAAATGGCGGCTCGATTGTTGCATAAGTGCTTCGGATCGGAAAGTAATTAGATTATTGCGTTAAACTTTTGCGCCGACCACAAATCGACCGGAAAATATTTTCAAAACCGATCGATCGGCGCATGCTCTGCCTAAAAAAAAAAAAAGAAAAAAAAAAAAAGTTGAGCGGGCTGATGATGCCGTTATATACGAAATTTAAACTGGCCGCACATTTACGTGGTCGCGCGATCGCAAAAACGACGCCGGTTAATGTTGTAAAGACCAGCAATTGCCGCATGTTTGCGCTTGATAATCGACGTTGCTTTGATTCGATTTTCATGCGATAACCTTGTTGCGAGGTGATTTTAATTCGTGTTTAAAACAAACAAAACAATAAAAGGGAAAATAAACGTGTTTACTTTAGAAGAATTAAATTATAAATAATGATTTTAGATGGATGATAATAATAATTTTAATTTACGATCAATCAAAAGCGAAGGGTCGAATTTTTTATTTTTTGATTTGATAATTGTTGACAAAATATGAAAATTTTTTTTTTATTGTTACGTACCATTATATGAAGTGGAATAATGGCAAAGATAACTTTGATTTCATAACAAAACGAACGAGTAAATATATTACGTACATCAAATATCAAAGCAATGTAAAATAAACAAAAGTTAGTTAACACCAAGTATGAAATGGCAATAATAAGAATATTCTTTGATCGTAAATAAAAAACAATGTTGTTCGGCGCATAAATTAAAAAATAATTTTAACTCCTTTCATATATATTATATTGTTAAAAATTCTGGCAGCAAATGGAGCGTGCTTTTTATTTGAAAAAATACCTCAAATACATGAACTGTAAAAAAGTTAGGAATGTCAGTTGTGGTAATTTAAAATTAAAAATTGTTTTACTTTTACGACCAACAGATTCTTTATATATAATAGATTTTTACGATTTTTAAAAAACATAACACAGTGAACTTTTTGTTCCAACTTTCTGGAGATTATTTGATAATTGCATTTAAATTTTAATCACTCAAGTTTTTTCAAGTTTAAGTCTATTGCAAGAATAATGTTTCACATTTGTAAGCGCCGATCTAAAGTATTTTGTTATTGGGATTTGAGCGCTTGCGTTTGTATTAAACTAAATGTATATTAAACGTGGCATAAATAATTAATAAGTATAATCGAATTAAATGTAAATAAAATATAGATTAATAATAAAATTGAAACGTAGACGACGAATAATAAATAACGAAGATTAAATTTAGTTTACAAAGAAAGAACGAATAATGAAACAGGAAATAATATGTATTCATAAATTTATAAAGTTATTAATCGTAAATAAATAATTGACATCATTTGTGAAAAGCTATTCCCGCGCATTTATTAAACAAAATTTAACTGCCGCTTTTACGCGAATGAACACGAAATGATGAAAGTCAAATAGTGATTTCATTTAACGCAACTTTCAACTTCGCTCAAATATTCAGAAGCGTACGCGGAGAAGTAAATTTTAACAGATACAATTGAATTGTTGGTCGTAAAGCAACTTAATCATGGTAACTAAATTATTAACATAAGTAAAAAGAAAAAAAAAACGAAACAAAATTCAAATTTGTTAAATTTAATTGGCTTTTTATAACAGATTGAAAAATTCTTTCCTAAAAAGTTTTAATGAAGAAACAGCGTAATCTCAAAAAAATAATTGAAAAATGCAAGTATATAAAACAAAAATTATTATTAAATCGTATACTGTTCATATATTCGATGTGTTGACGTGGAAATACGCAAATAAATTTCTTTTTCCGCGTTTTATTTCCTTCAAACTAATCACTTCGAAATGTATACGCGACTCAAATTTGTTGTTCAAATTTTTTACGAGTTCTCGTGAATATTTCCACGAATATAAACTTTTTCCAGCGTTATTGAGTCAAAAAAAAAAAAAAATTACTCCATGGCAAAAAAGAAAATTGCCGAACGAATAGAAACGCGCCGTTGAAAGTCGGCGGGAAAATTTAAGCGGGCAAATTCAGCGGTACTTTTGAACCGGTTGTACGGCGATGGTTACAAACTGGGTGACGTGTAAATAAACAAGTCTCAGGCTCGCGGGCGTGGAAATCAAAGCGCTTATTATAATAGACGACGCTTTATTATATATCGGCCCACTGTATTGTCCCGCCGTCAATAAGCGCGATGCGATGCTCGTTCACTTTGCGCCTACAAAAGAGCTTCACTCGTTACTGCAAAAGCGTTTGTGTTTGATGACGTTTCCTGCGCGATGAATACCGTCGTCCTGATTCCCTTCTGCCCAATGACGGCGGCTTAATCAAAAGTCAATTCAGGACTCGTCTTTTGATAAATATATTAGAAATTAAAAAAAAAAAAAATGAATAAAGGATAACAAATATCTATATAAATAAAGGATAATAAAAGATGAAAGATAAAAAAGAAAAAACTGTTGGAATTGTAATATTAATTGATCAACGCGATGCATGACAAGTGTTTTGAAAATTGAAAACTTGGACACGGCGCTGTTCAAAATGTTTAATTTTGTTTGTGAATCAAATACTTAGGTATCGAAAACGAAAAATCAGTGAAACGTTGAAAAAATCAAATCATTGTTTGTAATATGAAAACAATGTTGAATTGAAAAATTGAATTTACAAGAAAGTTGAAATAATAATAATTAATAGTCAAATGAGAGTAAGATAAAGATTGGGGAACAGTTGACGAAGTTGCAAACGAGTTCGGTTCGTTTGATTGCCAGCCGAGCAGAGCTTTCAGCTAATTGCGTCAAACATTAACAGAGCGTGAACCTTCCGACAGCGTCGTTCGAAATTAGTAAGCTGCCTAATTGAATCGCTAAATATGTCGGACGGGCAGGTCTTATCAAACTTTGCATTTCGCGGCCCATGACTTTGGATTTTTCTGATCCCACGGAACCTTCATCACATAATGAGTTTTTGTTGCTACTGTTCAAACAAACCAGCTCTCTAGGAAAATAACATCAATTTTGTTTCACCGAGCCCGAATTAATAACGGTTTTCGAATAAGAAAATAATCCGTTATATTTTACTTTTTTACATGACGTGCAGTTTTCTGTTCGTACAAAAAGAAAAAAAAATGGACTAAAAATAATTTTCAACGGAAAAAGTCTAATGGAGGTGAAAATTGTAATCCTGTTCGATATATCGATTTCGTTTTTATGAAAAAGTTAAATATGACAATTCACCTTCACGAAATTATTATTTGAGCTCAGAACAATTTTCATGGATTTTATCAGAAGAAATTTGATTTTAAAAATTATTCAGTGGTCACTGTAAGATTCCAAAAATTGAATTTAAAAATAAAAATAAAATTAATGAGAAAGCAAGATAAAACATTCAAGATGGAACTTTGCTTCTTTTGGTTTCAGTTTGCAACTTCCAGGTGCACGATCGCTGTATCAGGACCGTCGTCTCTCCCTGTTCCAGCATCGCGGCAAGCCTGATTAAGGTAAGTCGTTATCTGTTATAAGACCAAATGACAACACCAATTTTCAAGCACAATATTATGAGGAGAAACCATTCGATTCAAATCTTCCCACCCTCCCTTTTTCTCTCATATTGCCAGATTAAGTCGTCTTTCAATTACTTCCCTCACGATAATTATGCTACGTTCTGTTTATCTTGAAAACGAAGAGAAAGCTTTAGTTAAACTCATAGATTCTATTATTTGTGATTCAATTGAAGCAGTATAAAAATATGAAAAAAAAGTACAATGTAAATTATTCATTTAATGCTTCGAGTTTTTAATTCTTACATTTTTTATCCATCAAAATCTCTACAATAATAAAAAAAAATGTAAAAAATGCAATTCAGTCGATGAAAATACATATAATGGTAGGAAATGTGACTATAGGATCAGACAAAGCAAAAATGACATAAAAAAAGGAAAAATTGAATCACCGATAACCCGACGAATGACACGTAAATGTTAAAATAAAAAGCGCACTTCTCCGTTCATCGATACAATGATTTCGGATTGTTCGAAATGCAACGATTTCATCAAGTGAAGTCAATCAGCGTGAACAAAACCAACAAAATACTCGTTCAAACATTTTTAATGCTATTAAAAGTGGAAAACATTTTTGACGACGCGCACGTACCTTCCCGCTGGTATTCGTTTCCACTTCGATAATCGCGTTGAAAAAGGCTCGCTTTTTGCTACCGCAGAACATATTTACGACTGCAATTCAAAAATTAACATCTCAATAGTAATCGCCAAACTTTTGTAAGCTTGAACTTGGAGAAATTTATGTTGACGTGGGAACTATACGTTGAATAAAATTGCAGTTTTTATTTCAAAGTCCAAAGCTACTTTTGTTAAAACAGTGTTTTGTTGCCTGGCTTTTGTTACGGTAAAAAAGATTTAATTAAACTGAATCATTTCTTTATGTACGTTTTATTTATAACATATTTAAATTCAACAGATGTCAACTTTTTGTATTCAAGTTGTACACTGTATACGGTTATATTTACTTATGTTTGTGTTGTGTAACTTTAACTCATGGTTTGTCAGTCTTACATTATTCATTTTAAAAACTATAAATTACTTTTCTTGCGTCGCAAATATTTTACAACAAATTCTGATGTTACTGAGGTATTATAAGTTTTTACTTTCATTGTTTTACAATAACCCATACGTAAGTTTGACGATGAAGTACTTGTCATTCTTGTCATACTTGTCATCGTGTAATTTTTACGAACATTCAGCAATGATTACAAACGCCGTGCCTCAGCGAACTAAAACTCGAGTGCGCGCAAGTGGTAAAGTCCGGAACAGGTCAGACGGGCGACGCTGAAGCTTATCAACGACGCATTAACGCAGCGCCGGGTCGGAATTTACGGCGTCGCCGGATTCATAAAAAGCCGACGACGTCGTTCCCTGAATCCGCGGCTCTGATTTCGGCGCGCCCTTTGAATTTTCGCGCGCCCGCGGAAAGCCGCTTATTTATTGGCTGGCGATCCTCGCGCCGGGATTTATCGTTCACAATGAGAAATTGGAAAAAGTGCAACTTGGGTGCGATCGCTGGAAATCCCGCGGCCATGCTCTACGTGCAGTCTGACCTACTTTCCGCTGATAATAATATTGCCAGTAACGCTGATTACAAATGCATAAATAAATTCGCGCGCGCCCGATCATTACGCGGTTTGCATTTTTGTTTTGACCGGGGTTTCTCGGTCGAATCGTAATCTAGATTAAACGGTAAGATACGGGATTAATCGCGCGACGAGGACAAAATCGTTTCGAATATTATTATCATCTTTCGGTGTACCGGAGGGAAAAAGTAAAAATTATTTTTCCAGCCAAGTTAATAACTTCGCGTACTGAAATTGTGATTATAATGAATAATTGTTTTCGGCGGAGTTCCGATTGCACGGTCCGATTTGTTTAATTTCAAGTTAATTAGAAATCTTTTTATTTGCACTATGAGGGAACACGGTTTGCATTTCAATTTGTTGACATTCAACGTTTACTTGAACTTTACATTCCTTTTAACCCTTAATCTCCTACTACTGAAAGAAAATTTCAAGTTGACTGAAATTTGATTATTGGCGATTATTTAACACTCAGATAAGTCATGATCGTAAAGTAAAATGGTTTTCAATATTTTTACGGTATAAATATATAAGTATAAGTTTAAATTACAGTTTAAATTTGATTTCAGGAAGAAGCAATTTTTTTCCTTGCATACAAAAATTAAACTAAAAAATGTTTATTTAAAATTTATATAACTTCGAATTCGCTGTAGAAAAACGTTGAAAATTGTCTGTTCATGATACAAAATCAATTTGTTGTCAATATATCATAATTTTTTTTCAACAAAAATTTAAAAGTTTGTTGTATTATTTTACAAATTGATTTCAATATGTAAATTATTTATTTATTGAAATTGAAGTTAAAATGTTGAAATAATACAAAGAATGTATTTCATATTTTATTTTCTTATATTTCGCAGAACCCGGTTGCACATTGTTGGTCCGAGCAAGTACACCATAAAAAGAAGTTTTGCAACGTTTGTAGAAAGCGGCTCGATGACTGTCTGTCCGTACATTGCGAAAGTAAGTTGACCTGCAACATTTTCCAGCAACATGTGACATGTTAGAATTGAGTATTGGAAAGTATAAACGTACAAATGGAGTGTCGAAGATCGTTGTGACTCACAATTCGTCGTAAATTATTTACAAACTTTTCACATTTCCTTCACTGTGAAAAATAGCTTTTAATATTGTATCCGGAATTTGAATTTATATTAAAACTTGAAATTTATAAAGTAGTAATTGTTGACAGTATAAAATACGAAAATATTATTTAGCAAAAATATTTTCGATCGACTTTTTAATTGATGTCACCAGAAATTTAATTAAAATTATGAACAAGAATGATGTTTTTCGTTTAAGTAAGTTTCTCGAAAACGTAACTGTTTTATCAATTTGTATAATTATATATAAAAAAGTGTCACGCTTTATTCGAAAAAAAACTTGGATGTATCAGAACAAAACGTTAGCGTGTTGAATAAACAAAGTCTCAAGTTACAAAAATATACTTTTACTGTTTTTTGTTTTTTATTTTTTCTTGATGTACAAATTGATGAAACAATACTACTAAAAAAATTATCACATAAAACATTTCCATCACTATCCAAGTTTTGTTTACCGTGAATTATTTAATCTTTAATAAAAATTAACTGCTACTTTCCATGTTACAATTATTTTGACTTATTTTGAACGACGGTGCAATGTTAATGAAAATGAAATTGCGACTGTTACAGTATGCGAGTACTTCGTCCATATAGAATGTCAGGATTTCGCCGTGGAAGATTGTAAAGAAAATGCAACGTACGTGCCTGGGAAGGATTTGGCGTCAGTGAAGCACACGCATCATTGGCGCGAGGGTAATCTTCCTACAAACTCCAAATGCGCCGTCTGCAAGAAAAATTGTTATACCGAGTGCCTCACCGGTTTTCGATGCGAGTGGTGTGGGATGACGGTAATTATTTCACATGTAACCACAGTTATTTTAATTTTTACATAAAATTGCTATAAATACCATTTTTTCACATTTGTATCAGTTTACAACAAAGATTCAAACATTACTGGAAGTTATATTTTTTATTAATGAAATCTGCAAAATTTAAATGGATTAATTATTAGAATTTCGTCCAGAGGGGGGAGGGATAATTTTATAAAAAAACATTATAATTTGAATATTATATAATTTTTGCCACTGTGTGTACATTACATTATAAATTAATCACATTGTAAATGAATGTATCAATTATGAGATAATGATATAGTGTAGAAATTAATAAGAACTTTTGTCGTAACACATTCTGCCAACTTTATGCACATATATAACAAATGATGTATAAATAAATATATAACAAATGATATTTATCACTTAGGCACATACGACCTGCTACAAGAACATCTCACCAGAATGCACATTTGGAATATTGGAGCCGATTTACCTGCCACCGCACGCGGTCAGCATTCCACGGACCGAAGTTCCTATGGAGGCTATCATCGGGGTGCAAGTTCGTCGAAAGGAAGCTCAAGCGCGTGAGTATTAGTCGCAAAAGGTTTTCGCTTCCTTAGCCCTTTTAGTCAAACACTTAGAGCACCAAGTCGCGTGGCACGTTTTTCCAATAGTCGACATGTACATATACCGCAAGCATCCAGTTACGTCACCGTTTCCAATCTCGAGCCATTTTCTACGGGCATCAACAGTCACCAAGTTATCTCTTTGCCGTTGGCTCCTCATTTCGCGGCGTCCCCGTTTCGCAGAACCAGACCTCGCCGCGGGATCGATCACCGAAGAAATCGGCTCCGAGGAGCGATATTCGTTGGTCGCCGTCACCTCGAAAGAGCTTATATCATTCACGAGTGCGAATGTATTATTCATTGATCGATGAGTACGCTTTTACTCGCACAAATATTCAAATAAGATACATCAAGGCGGGATGTTAGTCTTCGAAACAGATTGAGATAAAGGAAAGAAGAGTCACGCAACGTTTCAGGAGCCCTTAATTTTGCTTCCTTTTTCTATACTTCGGTGGTTGGTTAATTGCGCGTTCTTTGTCGAGTTATAATTGTCAAAGTTAATCGTTAAAATTAACTCATGTCACGTCTGCTGTTAAAACTGTTTCTATTAATTCGCAATGGCTCGCTGCAGTTTCGTCATTGGGGGTAAAAACGACGACTGAGAATTGGGCGATGTAAAAAGGAACGTGTTTACGGAAATGAGTGTACGGTATCGCGTAAGTTTGCACAACTGTGCAAGTGAGCGTCGCGGTTCTCAAATTGGCCTTTAAGGTGAAATGTCAACGGCTGATGAATTTTTGGATTTCAATGTTTGTTCTGGAGTGAGAGTTTTTAATTGTTTTGAAAAGTAACTCTACAGAAAGAAAAAGTATTTCTTTGTACGCTACGATAATTCTTTAGACATTTTTTGTAATATTTTTATATTAAACGTTGTTAGATAGATAAAAATTGACTGCGCGCAAAAAGTTTAGCATGTGCAAAAAATATGAGAGAAGATTGAGAAAACATTTTTAATGCGCGCTAGTAAATCATTCAAAATCAATAGAATAAAGTAGGAAATAAGGAAATAGGCCAGTTAAGTAATAAAAGTACATTACGTAATTTTTTATTAGAATTAGAAATAGAGTAGAACTAATTATTACTGCATACATTAAAAAAAGATTTCAACTCTTTTCTCGTGTAATGCACGGAATCGCACGTATGTCATGTAAATAAAGACTGTTTTGAATATTTTAACAAAAAATTAACAAAAAAAAAAGAGTAAAACACTTGCTTTCTCTTAAATATTTATAATTTTACGAGAATTTTATAAAAATTTCAGCATTATATTTGCAGATATATTGATGAAGCAGAAATGACATTTTACCTTAAACTGTAACTTGTCCTTGCTAGCAATCTTTTTAATTTGTTTTACATTATGTATAAAATCTTACTATAGTAGTAGCTAAGTTACGTTATGTTGATTTCAAACAAAATAGTTCAAATCATCTATATATAATTTGACTGTTATATATTACAAAAATGTTTCCAGAAAATGTTTCTCCGTACATCCGTCAATCTTTTGCACGGTTTTGAGCTGACTTCTTATTTTTTCTCTTTTTTTTGTATTGTTGTCCTTGTTCTTCTTCCTGCGTTTCGTGGCATGTAAACCTCTTGGGCAATCCCGTTTTACATTGTACGCTACCTTACTGTCTCTTTCTGTCTGACTGACTCGCGAACGAATCTCGACGTCCCATTCCGCTGTATCTTTTCAAGTTTATTCTGAAAACGTATATCCATCAAATCCGACTTTTTGACGTCGATGAATTTCACTGTCACACTTTTTGTCATGAAGGAACTTGAGTCCTAGTTTTGTAGACACAAAGATGCATCGCTGTACATTTTTCACATTTGTTTGTTCGTTTGATCAGTATGGAATTATACTTGTTGCATATGGCGCTGTAATTTTGGATGACTGCAACATTTTGTGTCAATTATTTTCAACACCGGTCGTCGCGGGAGCGCGTGCACGAGACTTTTGAGAATTATTAAAGGTACAGAAATATTCTATGCCATTTCGTCCCAAGGTCCAGCAAAGCAAGCTACTTTTACACGAAAACAGACAGGAATACTGAAATAGTCGGTATTTTTCTAGCAAAAGTACACTTTTACGCAAATAATCAACTCTGAAACACAAAATATCAAAATACGACTAAAAAAAAAAAAAGAAATAATAATAATAATTGTTGTTTACTTTCAAATATATTTTACCATCTTCGATTAGCGATTTCCAAATAGTAGACAAGTACGTTCCAAATTAACTTTCACAAATCAGTTTTTCGATTAAGAAACCAAGAAAAGAAAGGAAAACAGAACAACGAACTATCCATGATTTGTGCCCTAATATTATCCATCCACCTGTTAATGAAATCCGGCCGATTAAAATTCAGAGACATACGTGCAACTGTCGGCCAAATGGAGCAGAAATTGTAAAAGCAATAATGACTCGTCTAATCAGTTAAATTTGTCGCTTTTCATAATTGATTACCATCCAACGTATTTCCCAATTGATCCAGTTTAATATAGCCAGCTGGAACGTTTTATTTTAGGTCGCAGTCACGCCGAGACATTTCGTTCGATTTATTTAACGCAAATAGCGGTTTCATTTAATTAATCCGCCAGTCGTTTGTTTATTCAGCAAACTATCAACAATCTCGCCGACTTGAACCGTGCGTTTATTTATCGACTTATTTATCAAGCCGCTCACTTCATTATGCGTTTATTTCCAACTCGGTCTGATTTTGTTCGCAATTTCGTATACCTTCATTTGCGTGCGAATCTGATAACGAGCTCCGTACGCAAACAAACTGTTACGCGACGTCGCGTGTACGTGAAATTAACGGCGAATCGACGTTCGGAGCGAGGTTTACAAGGCAGTTTCCATTGTGACCTTCGTTGTATTTTTATGGCTCGGTTAAGTGTCGAATAATTATTGTAATACTCGCGAGGCCGCTCGCAAAAGCGGCCGCGTATTTTCGTTGGTTTACGCGCGTCTCGCGATATTTACGCTCCGGAATAATTGTTGTACAAATAACGGCCAAATGGCCGACGGAGTATAACAGACATTCGAGCCGAGCTCCGAGGCTCTCGCAATAACGAAATACTATCGATTAGTCGTGACGTCACGATTCGACGAAATTGTAATTAATGTACAGCACCGTAGCCGTGGACCGAACGACTATTCCCGTGGCCGCTTGCTCGATTCACGCCACTTTTCACGTCCGTTCCGTATTCAGCGACTTAAAGGGGAAAAAATCAATACCTTAGTGTTATAAGGTCATCAAAATCATGCTCATTTCAGTTACTTCGGGACCTTTTTGCCATTGATTTTTCGCTTCCGTTCACGTGTGGACCCGCAAATGGTTTTTTCGACGGTGCTTAAGGTCGCTACATTTTTAAGCGACATGTATCGGAAATTTTGCATCTAGAATGGAAACTTATGAAAATATTTTTTTTTTTTTTTTTTATTTATAGATGAATAATGTGCAAGAAATTTTGTACGCGCATAATATACGAGTTGTAACTCAGAACAATGGTTCTGCAAATTTATTTTCATCAATTGTAAAAATGAATTTAAATGTTATAAAAAATAATAAAAATAAAGTGAAGTAGTCAAGAAAACCTGAAATTGACAATTTCTAATTGCAGTGAAAATATTTGTAAAGAAAATTGCTGTAGCTTTGTGTGAAAATTTGTCCAAGTTCGAACTCGCATTTTCTGTAAGTACGTTCTTGTACATAATAAATACGTAGTTTTGTAAGGGTGATTGATGTTTTTAAATTAAGAATTTTTCAAACACGGCGCTTGTTGTTAATTGTGGGAAACGTTACGATTTTTATTTTTAATTTTTAATTTTTAATTTTTGTTCGTGTACAAAAGTCGCTCAACTAAGAATCATAAAGAAATTATACGAGCGCTAGATGTGTTGTTGTCTTGTCACAAAAGTAAGTTCCTCGGGGGCGCATTAAAACGCGGTTGCACCGAAAACATTTCGTTCGAGAAACAAAGGCAATGGGACAATGTAAATGAACGTTTTGTAACGCGCGAATCATGCATTGCAAAATAGTATTTCACAACGAAAACGGAAAAAAAAATGATAAATGATTGCTTTCGCGAATCAAATTTGAATGTCGAGACAATTTTGCATTCACAAAAAGTTGAATTATTTCTTTCTTTTAGAATTGAATTTTGAATTGCACAAGATTTTAATAACAACATGATTTATTTCATGAATTTTGTTTTAAATTCTGTTTTTTTTTTGTGCAAAATAAATGTACGGAAGTATTTTGCATATGAATTCGACAAATGAATGTGTTCATATAGTCTGACCTCCAATTTTTAAAAAAACTTGAAATGAGATTTTTAATTAAAAGAACCAGGAGACAGTTTTTGTCATTTTTATTGTGAGCAATAAAATTGTATGCACGAATATAATGTTTATTTGTATTATACTAACATTTTTCATATTTCATTATGAATATTGTAATTAAACAAAAATTATTAAATTAAGTTGCTATAATAATACGATTGATGTAAATTTTATACCACATATTTACCATATCCATGATATTAGACTTCAACTACAACTACAAAACAACTAGATATTTATTACCTTCGATTGTAAAATTCATTATTTAGAAATTTGTTATATTTGGCTACCGTGGCGCTAATGATCTTTTACACACCTAAACCCGTATGGTAAAAGTTGATTATTGAAACTAATTTTCATTTCCAAGTTTACATAACGTTCTAATGTCAGGGAACAAAAATGTTTCGGCATCGATTCGCGCGGTTTTCTCGAACGGAACGTCCGCAGGTGATAGATTGGTCGCAAGATAAGCATTAAGTTACGCACGATTGTAGATGACCGTTTGCTTCTATTTGAAGATAACATCGGAGAGCAATTCGATTTCGCTGAGAGTGAACAAATCGGGGCTGCGGGCCGCCTAGCTGAAGCTTTGAGGCGCCTTTCACTAGTTTTGCCACGTAGCTGCCATGGAAATTGTCATGCTTCCCCTCCTTATGTTCGAGGTATCTAGATTATTACCGTCGTCATGCAACCCTGTTTGTAAGCATTCATTATTATAGTACCGAGCGCGTACTACGCGGAGTCCGCGACGCCAGCCGTGCTCTAGCTGCCACCTTCCACCGCCACCTTCCCTTTCTTTCTTACTTCCATTTCGCGCCCTCTTTCGCGTGCATCGAGAAAACAAGTTGTCACAAGAATTACCATATCTTTTAATAACATAATCACACCTTATCGGCCGTTAACAAAATTAATATTTGTTCGAGCATTAGCACTGAAAAAGCCGATTCTTCGTAAGCGTTTGACAATTAAAGACGTAATAAACTGTCCACCGTTTAACCTGACAGCAGACCTAAAATTTTATCAAACGCTTGTGTTCCGAGTATACTGTTTGATTAAATTCGTAGGATTGTAACGCGATAATGTGAGACAACGACTGTTAAAGGTATGGTACTTTGTCTTGTAATTACAGTACATTTTAGTGTAACTTTTTTTCTTCGCGTACTCTTCGTACCCACCGCTTTTCCCTTCACGTACCTTTCCACCTTTAATCTCCCCGGTTAATCACCATTTACTGCTCTAACTGACTGATTGTCGCGCAAAAAAGAACGCTGTAATAAGGAGAAAGGAAAACTAATTGTCAAGTGTGTTTTCAGACGAAATTATAGTTTGCAAGTGTACTGTTTTACACCGTTGCTTGTTAATCTTTTACGTTTGCTTTTTTATGGTCGCGACGAGATAACGCGAAATTAAAGCTACTCGGTGTGATGGTTTAGCTTTGCAAATCGACGTTTGCGTGAAATTAGATAGAGTTGCACTTCGGAACTGACGACTTGTTGGCGAAACACTTGGAGACAAAGATACGACGGTTTTCAGGGGAATTTCGTCGATCGAAGTGTTTGTACCTCTGGTTACCGACTGCGAGATTTGTACCTTGATGTAAATTGATTTGTAGCTGTTGTAATTACGTTGTTATTGTACGTTGACGTTGAGATTAGTCGATTTCTTTGCAAAAAATGTTGATTGAATCCTATTTGATTCCTGTTGATTGAGTTTCTTAAAATAACATTAAAATTAACGTAAGTGACAATATAAAAATTGTAATTAAAAAATAATGAGATGTAATCGAAAATCAATCAATCGGTGAATAATATACTATTACCTATTAACAATAATTTATTAATAATTTCCAAATGTTGTGAAAATTAATCTTAACTTTACTCATTTTATTTGTACCAATTAGAAATATTCTTATTCAATTTTTCACTTTAATCCTAAATGAAAACATTTTGGAAAAGTTTTAAATGGTATTCGTCCTGGACAAAAAAATGAATTGAAAAAATATATTTTAAATAAGCGATTCGAATGGTTTTCAATAGCTTCTTTTTCAAGGATTCCAATCGACAGTTGTCATTAGCTTTAATTTGCCATCGCACTGCTTCCGCTTATTATGCTAAACGCGTGTAAATTAACAACGACGAAAGCAAATCTTCGTCGTTGAGAGAAAATGTAAAAAATTCCACCGCGAACAGAGTTACGGTCATCTTAATCCCATTTTTCTTCCGCAGAAAAAACTCGCTCCCCGCGCCGAAACTTCTTTTCTTTTCCAGCCTCGCGCGCAAACTTCGCATCGATTTTGAGGGACATTTAGAATTCCGAGGCGCATAAACATATTATTCGAGCGCAGTTTGAAAGTTTGTTGTCTCGTAGCATAAATTTGAAAGCCAATTGATGAATTTCCAGATTCCTCGGAATAAAGGAGGTGAATGAAAAATACGGGGAACATTTTTTATAAATTATACAACGACGTGCTTTCCGTTTGTACACAAAAGCTGGACTTTAGGCTTTTCGTTTCGTTTTCGCAGTCACTTTGTTCGACTATATAATTCATTTATTCTATTCAAATTCCATTGAATTGCTCAACCTTTTTTCTTTTCGTTTTATACTTTCTTTCTTTTTTCTTTTATTTTTTTTTTTTTTTTTTTCAAACAAAAAGAGGCCAAAACATTCGGCCATTTTAACGTCCCCGAAAGAAATGTTATTCACCTCCATTTTGATAACCACTCGCACAAACAAATAGGTTTTATTTTTTCAAACACCATTCGCCTTTTTGGCCTGCGGGGAAAGTCAACTTTTCAGCGAAATGGATTATACGAGCGACGCGAATCAAGAAAAAGCGCCGCGGCAACGCTTTAACAAAGTTTAAGTTTATTTCGACGTCATTATACGCTTTCGAGTAATTTACTTGTGCTTTCGGCGTTTCGATTTGTTTTAGCGGTTTGCGTGAAGGTTGCTAATAACGGACTAACGTAAAAGTGAATAATTAAACACGAAAAACGTAAATCTAAAAGCACGATTGGGTGTCGATGTGTTCGCAACGCCATCTTGATCGCTTATTATTTGTAAATCTTTCAACTGGCATAGAATGTTCTTGAAAAAAAAGTATTGTACTACTTCAACAATCAAACTGGTAAATTTACTACTGTCACTATCAAATTATTCACATTTTAAGCATTTAAATAAAAACCACAATTATCATTGTTGGTACAACTTTATCAATCTAAAAACTTGTCTTGTTAAAGTACACTGAGAGAAATTAAATATGACGATTTACTTGAGTGGATTAAAAATTAGTATGTTTCAAACCACCGCTGCCATTTTTTCAAAAAGTGAACAAATGTATTATGACAATATCACAAGCTTGTATGAAAAAGATAAGATCTACTGTAAAAAAGAAAAAGATTAATGTAAAACAGGCAATTTTACTGTGTTTAGTTACAAAATTCCTATTCTTTTTACAAAAAGTCCGCGCAACTATGAAATATTGTAAATTTTTGTGTTGCATTTTTCTCAGTCAGTATTCAAGTAGTAGCGTAATCTACTTGTTGTTTTAAGAATCTCAAATTGTGTAAATTTTTGTTCCGCATGTTGATACTTGATATTGTTACTATCTAGATAGTTCTCTAAAGCACCTAGGCTCTTGTAAAGAGCGCGCGCTCCACTATTGATCGCGTGAGATATCTATATGGATTTACGATCTGGATATATAATTTTACTATCTGTTTAGTTAAATCAAATCAATTAAAACTTTATAGTCCTATTACCTATAGACTGATTTTAAGTATCCATTTTTCTCAGTGTTAACTAAAAAAAAAATGTTTTTACATTGAAAAAAAAAGTTAAATCAAACAATCGTTTACTTTTCATTAATAACAACAATTATTCTTTGTTTATTTCATCGCGTAAATCGAAACAGATTCGAAACGTCGATTTTTCATCAGAAAAGTACACGCATCCTGTACAAAGTAGGCCAAATATAACAAACTTAAAAATGAAACTATAAAAAAAATGAAATACTGGTTGCAACAAAATTAATGGTTCTAAAATCAATGTTTCGCGAAAAGTATGTTAATTAGCTTTCCCAATTACGTGATTTTTGCAGGATTAATGCTCCGAAGCAGCGCGTTCGCCAGTGTTCGCGTTTCCAATCAAACTCATAGTCGGGATGCTGCATTAACAAAGAATATTTCGTACCTTTAAAGATCAATTGAATAATAGACGAAGAAGGGAAAAGTCTTTTTGAGACAAAGAGCGCGCTGTCTAATGTTTGACGGTAATTAGGCGCAGGCTCAAAAGGATTTTTTTGACGTCACAATTGAAAAGAGAGGCTAACAGACGAGGCCAGCCGAACAATATTCGCTGCGCGAACGAAAAGAGGGGACAAAGTGTATTTGAATATTTGAATGCCGCGCGGCGTGACGTCGGCGCGTGTATTATTGCGTATCGAAAAGCCATTAATGTGACGTCACATTTATTGGTTATATTTTAATGGTCATTCTCGCGTTAATGAGAATCCTCGGCGTAATAAAGTTGGCCTCATTATTGGCCATAAATTGGCACTTTATTCTATTATCAACAGTCGCGGCATAATTGTTGGCCTGAAACTTTTAATATACGGAACGTCCCCCGCGATAAATCACAAAATGTTTCAACGGTGGTTTAACGAAATTGCGATATTTCACGTTTTATCGCATGATTTGTGGCCGCCTTTTGAACGGTTTTCTTTGTTTCGTTTGCCGAGCGCGGCCATTTAGCGAATTACATTCGTTCTAATGATTTTCAGCCGCGCTGGTTTTCAATTCAGATACGTTCTTTTTATCCTCTCTTGTTTCGCTTTTCGTTTAACATATTTACTGCCCGTGAGCGAGCGATATTACAATACGTTCCAAGATATTTCGCTAACTAAATAACAGTTATTCGAGAATCATTGTGCAGTATTCCATTATTTTTTGTTAGATTTAGATGAATAATTTGTATCCAAAACGAATACCTACTGAAAGAAAAGGACCCGATAAAAAAAGGAAATGTAACATTTTTTACATCTGATAGTTTATTTTCAACACAAATACATTATGTAATAATAATATTTATGTTAATGTTTCATATACCATCACACAATAACACTAGTTCTCGATAAGTAATAGTAACTTTGAATGCAGACATTTTTCTACGGGCGATTGTTGGCTGTATTTATTTTTTAATTACGATTCTAATTATAGACTAGATATACAGATATAGAGAATAATTTCAATTACATGAAATCCAGTTTCAATTTTAAAAAGTCTATTTCGAAGATCATTATTTCAATTTGGTTCCATTTTGAAACGGTGTTAAACATTTTTTCTTTAGGAGTTTATAAATGAAACAAAATTTTTTTGACAGCATCCTGGTACTGTTGTAAGAGCGTTACTCGCTTACGGGACTATGACGTAATTGTCCTTATATACACTGTGAATAAAGTTTGTAAGTACATATACCGTGAAATTAAAGTTGAACTTTAAAGCCTACAGTTCAAAGCTACTGCATTTCAAATTCAGAACAACCTTATTTGTCGAAATTTCAAGTTGAACTTTAATTTTACAGTATGTTTACACTCAAAGAAAAGTTCTATGAAAATGTTGTAAGTCAAGATACATTTTTGTTAAAAAAAAAAAATAAAAAAGAAAAAAAAATGTATTTGACTAAAACTTTGAGACACTGGTAATGTAGATTTTTACACAATTTCCCCAACTAGTCCTCTTACGGAAACGTTTTTTTGAGTGTACTTTAAATTTACAAACTTTTTATTGTGCAGCGTGTAAAAAGTCGTCGCGCCTCTTTAGACGAATGTAAATATCGAAGCACAAGTGTACTAAAAATCATATTTTAGACTTCCTGAATTATAAATATTTCATTTATATAATAACGTTCATCTTATTTCCTATCATATTATATACTTTGTCATGGGATCGTCGATGCGTCGAAATATATACAAGTACAAAAATTAGAAAGAACCGTGGCCAAATCTTGGTGAAACCAATCAAATCATTAGATTGATATTTGACTAACTAAACTTTTTGGTGAATCAACCAAATTGTAGGACTAATATTAAACATAACAAAGTTATTCTCTGCGCAAGTGAATCGATAACTGTAATTCGAGAAATTCAACAAAATGATTTTGTTGAATCCAACAATTTTTGTCCTCGGCAAGTATGATGACGTCGCCTCGCCGAAAAAAAATTTTGTCACGATGAATGCGCTAAATCAATCAACGAGCCGTTCGCATCTGCGAAATTTCAGTGTCTGCGATTTAATAACCCTTTCACTACTGGACCGTTGAATTTGCCCGAGTGCGGAACTCCGAAAGAGTAAATTAGACGTCCCTTAATATCTCGGTTTTGCAGTGTAACGCAACGCTTTTGACCTATTTCAGCGCGTTACTTAATTACCCGTGGTCAGGTTTAGATCCGATTCGCGGAAATCATATTTTGATTTGATACGAACGCGAGCTTTTCAACTGAAACAACTCGGTCTGTAAATTGAGGAAATTTAATCTCGACATTCGCAACCTCCTTTAGATGAACAAACCATACGCGCGATCGTTTTTGCGAAAAATTATTAACTTTCGTTCTCTTCCGAACGTCATTCATCTTGTTCCGAACAACCTTGTTTCGTGCAGTCAAAATGAACGATGCAAGTTTCCTTTGCATACATTACAATCAATCGATTCTCAAAAAATGCGCGATTCTCTTAACGCAAAATTTGCCTTTAAATCGGCCAATCAAATCGTGCCGAAACTATCGACTTTTTCCCAATATTTTCTCATAACAGTAAAATTGACTAACTACAGTTCCGATCCTATATTACTCAATTTGTCAAAGCGGATAAAAATTGATGAGAAACGAGCGGCACGGTAACGGAACAAACTTGCAGCAGTGCAACTTTTTTTCCCTTCTTTTTTTTCAATTCAGAAACGTATCGACGCGCCGACAATAAATAGGTCAAATTTGAAACCGGCAACGTAACGTTCGCAGCGGTGTAATTTGATAATGATTCCCGGGCAATTTCGCCGCCGGAGCCCGCTGGCACGTCGCACCGCGGGAATCGATATTCTAATTTCTCTAAAAGCCTCCGGCTGGATCTAAAAATGTTTGGCAAATAAACATCGGCCAGGCGGCGATCGGAGTCCGCACGATCCAAGCGGTGTCAGCGTAGCCGCTTGGACGGCCGAGCAACAAGCGTCTCCTCGGCGGTTCCACCTGCTTTCATTAACTCACCTGCGTTCGTTTCAGTCACTTTCGGTTTTAGCACGTGCATTGCCTGAGACGTTTCGCTTGAATGCACGCAATCCACTGCATGACCTCCCGTAATGTTACCCTTGTAAAAAAAATCTATTTAAAACTATTGAAATCCTATTCAGGTTTAGTAGTTTTAATTTTGTTCACACTTCAAATACGTTTTTTTTGCTCTTTTTTTTTATGAATGTTTAAAGGTATTTGTAATTTTCTTTACAATAAATTGAAGCTGAATATTATTATGAAATTCAAAACCTAAATTTTACATTAAAATTGTCCATTAAAAAAGATGGCATTGTCATGTATTAGTATCACAAAACGTTAATTGACAATTTACTGAATTTATTACTATGTGGACCATGTAGAAATATACTAATTACTGTAATTCGCTCGTTTGTTACAATATTTTGAAAGTAGTGTCAAGCTAAATTAAGAATTTAAACAGCAAGACACAGCAATGGTTTTTTATCACTAATTTTACACAATTTTTTATCACTAAATTTAAAACATATTTTTAGAATAAAGTATATTTTCTTCGACAAAACTAACTAAAATTATGATTAATGAAAAATATTCCTATTCAAATCCATTACTCAATCCAATATTTGCTCATATTTAATAAGCATCGGCTGGGATTCGCCCCGAACAAAGATGCGTCCCAAAGCTATTAATTTTTAATAGGATTTTAATAGGATTCAATGGATTTCTTTTGCAAAAGGGTTCTTATCGTGTCACCGAACAATGTCACCTCCGTCGATGGTGGACGGTAAGACGGCATGACCCATTTCTTTATCACTTTATTTTCAGTAGCAACCCCACTGGCAATTCACGCTACCCCAAAATCGATCACTTTCTTTTTCGTTCCTTGTCTGCCTCGCGTTCCGTCTCCTTTCCTTCCCTCCTCCTCGTTTCTTCTTCTTTTATCTCACTCTCTTCGTCGTCTTGGCCACGCTTTTCGAAATTGTCATGTAACAATTCAGATGAAAATGTTTTCTATTTTTAACTTACAAAGAGGGTTTGTGTATAAATGTTGTTGACGTATGCGCGGGCAAACCTCTTATCCATGGAGATCTTCCTGAAATTCATATTGGCAGTTAAAACGACAAAAGCGAGGAGTCGTTGAGAAAAGGGGAGATTTTCGCCGTTTCAATTTGTGTTTCCATTATTCATTAGCCCGATACTCGCTTAAATCTGTTCCATTCACAATTGATCTAGTCCCGTAGACTACTACTTAACCCCTATACCTTTCGCTCTTCACTCTAACTATTCCCCAACTACCTTTTCCCATTTCCTAGTAATCTTTCAACACAATCAAATTTAAACGCCCAGCATGGTTGTAAGAATTGCTTGACTTTTGTCGCCCCATCACAGCGCTACGCCTACGGAATGTCCATATCTGCCATATGG
>JABFOV010000559.1:0-36114 GCA_022817685.1 Aradophagus sp. ZL-2020 | reverse complement strand
CCAGTTATACATAAATATATATAATAATATTAATGTCACTATTCACAGATATTTTACATATCATATTTTGATTATGTAATCTAATAATAAGAAGAACATATGTTTTTTAATAGAAATTAGTTATTTCTTTTTTTTAGAGTGCATAAGAGTTCAGTCATGTTTGAGATATTTTTAATGGGTTCGGGAAAGCTGATGTGATTACGAGATACTATAATTTAAAAAAAAAAAAAAAAAAAAAAAAAAAAAACTGTGAAAACCGTACTGTTACCGCCATGACATTTCATAATAACATAATTTTCAGATTTCAAATTTGTCGCAAAATTCGGGAGTGGATGCAGGACAACCAAATTTTTGGGGAGATCCCTCAAAAAGGCCTTGGTACATGAAAGGGGGTACCAGAAGACCGCAACCGGTGCTCAAATCACGACGTACCGGCAAAAGATTGGCCCGACTGTGGCCTGATGAAGATCCAAATGATGATCGAGTAACTAATCAAGTAATCAAATTTTGTTAACACTTGTTTTACATTTAAGGAATAAGAAAATAAAGTGTCATTTTTGTTTGTTCGCTATAAATATGTATATCTTTTAAAAAATTTATTTCGAATTCTTATTGAACTAATTAAATTTTAATGAAACTCCATTTCTTGTAAATATTCTTCTGCGCGAAACACTTTCCTTTAATTACTGTCACTTAACATGGAATATGGAGATTGATCCTCAGATCTTCATTAAATTTCTCTTACAATATCAGTTATTATTAATAATAATTACATTAAAATTGCAATAATAATTAAACTGGAAGTATGTGGATTCCACTGAAAGGTCGAGATATTATTAAATCATACAATGCTGGTTCGACACTTCAAAGAAGTTTCGCATATTTATTTAAAATTAAAACAGCATTATAATTCAATTCAAATCAAGTAAATTTGCGATGTAAAAAACAGCTGAATCTGCTTTGAAACGACATTTTTGTTTTCTCTCAAATAATTAACAAAACCTGCAATAATTTATTAGTATTAATATTATTAATAACTTTCACGCTGCTAACTTTTATTGATTTTACATTAATTCATATCACGTATCCATAGTATAAAGGGATTAAAGTGAATAAATTAAATTGAGTTAAAATTCATTCGGCAGATAAAATACGTAATGAAAACATTATTATACATAAAAAATATTACAATTTTCGACTTCACCGCTTTATTTTATTATTTTTAATTTTAGTTCCATTATTTAATTGACGAAATATAGTCAGTTCTCTATATATTCTCGTAAATTATTTTCAAAGTAAAAGAAAAAAAATTATTACAACGTAGAATGAGATAAAAGAGATTGCACAAAAGCTGTCAACGTGACATTGCATTAAATGTAATTAGCGAAATTGAAATGAAAGAGAAACAGTATAAAAGCAACGTTACGTTACATTCTTATCTTAATTGAACATTAATAATAGTTTTTGTAAGTTATTTACATAACGCACGGTTACGAATATAACTTATTTACGCTATTCAAGGATTTACATTACATTCGACTATTTCGATTGAGCCGAACGATCGATTGTTTGCATTACTTTGAACCAAAAATGCATTCTTTTCAGCTCATGTTCGTGCCGCCCGATTATAATAAAACAGGCAGCGAAATCAAGTTGAAGAAAATCATGGTCTCGCACGGCATGCGGGAAGTCAAAAGCGGCAGTGAAATTTTCGTTCAACAAGGCTGTCCAGTCAGTACATGCACCATCATTCGCGATAATCCGGCCGAAGCGGATTTGGTGCTTTTTAAGGATTATATTACTCCAGTTAGTCGAAGATCTCCAAATCAGGCACGAACATCTTCGTCAAATTATTGTATTTAAAAGAAAACCGATGAAAAATATTATTAAAAAAACAATAATTCAATTGATGCAAATCAGTAATATTTTATTTTGTAAGCATCTGTGATTTAAAATCTACGAAAAATATATTTAATTTTTTTATGACCTTGTAAAATTCAAACTGAATTCAGTTGACATAAATTCCTTTATAAACTTGATTAAACGTTCCACGCGCAATTAAATTTTGCATTTCGACTGAATCTAAGTTGGGTATAAATGAGGAAAAATTTAATTATAATGAAATCTATGAGTGTTGAGGTGCGAAGAATAAACATTGATCATTGAATTTCAGGTGTGGATGTTGTACTTTTTGGAATGTCCTTATCACACGCAAAGTATTAAAAATACTTTGGTGAACTGGACCGCCACGTATAGACGCGACAGTGATATCGTGGCGCCTTATGAAAGATGGCAGTATTATGATTCAAAAATAACGCAAATTTCGCAGACGTTTAATTATGCGGCGAATAAAACGAAAAAAGTAATTTCAGGCTTATTAAGTTCCTGGCAAATCTTTACTTTACAAAACTTTACTGTAAATTAATTACTTAAATTTTTTTAATTTAACGTAGTCTGTAAAATTACATAGAAATATCGTGTTAATAAAAAATCATTGATTCTCATAGAATTTCATAACTGTTTTACTCAGAATTACATTACATTTCATTATGGAATGTTCATAATGAATTGTTATGAATTACCGAAATATCGATGGGAAACATGTTATAAAATGCCATTATGAATTATCCACTATACTTTAATAATAAAACTTTTTATATATTTTTTCTACTGAAATGATTGTTTTTTGACAGGTGGCTTGGTTCGTATCGAACTGTCACCCTCGAAATCAGCGAATGCAGTATGCCAAGGAATTGTCCAAATACATTCAGGTCGACATATACGGCGCCTGCGGCCACTTCCGGTGTCCGCGTTCACAGTCGCAGGCCTGCTTCGATATGCTCGACAACGATTACAAATTTTACTTAGCTTTCGAAAACTCCAATTGCCGGGATTACATCACCGAAAAGTTTTTCGTCAATGGCTTGGGGTATGTGTTTGAATTAATTGTTTGTCCATTTACTGAGACAATGATTACAGCAAAATTTCATATATTTTGCGAAAAATCTAGAAATATTTGGAAAATATTCTTGAAATATAAAATAGAAGAAAGAATTTTGATAGAATTTTTATGATTTAATTCATTTTTATTCTAGGATTTATTTTATTATCAAATAATGCCTTATTTTTTTAGCGGAATAAATGCTCAGTACTAACAGCTAAAAATTATTTGAAACATTTATAATATGCACTCGGCTTTGACTCGTGCTATCATCACACTCTGTCGACAAGTAATATAAATAGATTTGTATATTTTTTTAACGACGTACTTAACATTTAACTAATTACGTAGCATTACCCGGAGTGAATAATAAGTTACCGACATGAATTTGCACACCCGCGATCAGTGACGCGTGAATACCTTCGATTATTAGTACGAATGAGTTAGACAATTATAATTCAAGGATTTCAAGTGCATATGGACCACCTCGTAATCAAAATTTTGTCTCTTCTTCAAATATTCCATACCAATTTATAAATATCACAGTAACTTTTACAAAACTTCATACATTTTACAAATTACATTTACAATTTTTCCAAAGCTATAATTTTTTTGTTATTCCACGTAGAATATTACATGATTGCTATTTAACTTGAACTCATTTTCTAAATAAAATTATCTTGAGCGTGGAAAAACAGTTGTCGACAAAGAATTTCGTAGCTCAAGTGCATTAAGATAATTTATTTAATTAGAAAATTTATCTTGATTCGATATTTTTTTTTTAAGTACATCTTAATAAATTTTTTGCACGTTGCAAAGATGAAGGTATTGTATTTCTATCTTCGATTTTATTTATTAGTCACAACGTCTTGCCCATTGTGATGGGCGCTCATCCCATGGATTACGCCAAAAGTGCTCCGTACCGTTCCTACATTCATGTCGACGAATTTCAATCCGCAAAAGAACTAGCAGAATATCTTCATATACTTGATAACGACGATGATCTGTATAACTCGTATTTCAAGTGGAAAGGCACCGGAGAATTCATTAACACGTTCTTCTGGTGTCGAGTTTGTGCCATGCTACACGACAACCGACCACCGAAATGGTACAAAGATATCAATGAATGGTGGCGAGGTGACGGCATTTGTGCGACCAGCTCCTGGCGTGAACACGATTCGTACCTAGTTCGTTAAATTATTGAAAAAAGAAATCCATTTCTTAAAAAAAAAGTGTAAACTGAAGCTCTACGTAAGTTTCATTAATATTAATTTTTTACAGTGATTCTGATTTATTTACGTTATAATCCGAATGTTTGTACGAAGATATAGGAGGAAAAATTTTGTTATAAAACGATTTAAAAAAGTTGAAAAAAAGATTTAAGAAAAAAAATGAAAAGCAACATGCTGTTACCGCCAGTAACATCATACTAAATATGACGAATTTCGCATTTAGTATGCATAAACGTACTGATAACGTTCTGTTCATAGCGCACATTGAGACCTTGTTTATGAATAATGAAACCATTTTAGGTATCAATTATTTACCTATAATTGTAATTAATCATGTATAGTTCAATTGTGCTTCCTTCGCGTTACGCCATTTTTTGTAATCACATCAAAAGATGGTAAAAGACTTATCTCGATTTTATTCATGACGAAAACAAAGAGGACATTTTTATATTTTCGTAATGTCAAAATGTTAAGTTTTTACTTTTTATTACATATTTCCCAAGCATCGAACTTGTTATTTTGTAATTCGTAGCACAAATGTATATAATAGGGTCGTTTACGAAATTTGCCTGAAGAGACAGTATTACAATAACTGTTTTTAAACGTTAGATTTTTATTAAAGTATTTCGTTTTTTACTTTATATTAACAACATGCACAAATCACAACTAGTTAAAGTGATGACTAGTCGCTTAAATCAAAGGTGTATTTATTTAAACAATACTTTTTCGTTCATATACCGATTCATTAATGAATAAATAAAATGTGTCAATTATAACACAGCATCATTAAATTAAATATCACTTGGAAATAACATTTACCAATTACTTGAAACTGTACAAATTTTACACAAAAATTTATATCTTTTCTCAGTTCTCCTGCAAATTCTAATGTAATAAAGCTCAACTAGGGGTAATACATATAAGCATTGTTTTGTGATCCTTTATTTTCAATACGTATAAGTTTTACTTGTCTAGTCTTCGAATGTTTGTTGTCTCCAGCGAAGTTTTGAAAATGATTTTTTATTTATGTGTAAAGTTTGTTTTTTGTGCATTATGCTCACATTGTGTGCAAAGCTGAAACCAAATCACGATTGTTTAATTTATTTGACAACAATGTTTTTTGTGACAATTTTAGAAATGATAATGAATAAGTAAAGAGGGTAGAAAAAGAGCGATTCGCGTGCATTAAATTGTACTTTACGTGCAAATAATAGTCGTGCAAATATTCGATCATTTCGCATAAAGTTATTCTGAATAGAAGCCAAGGAAAGCCGCTCATTTTATTTTTTTCTCCTGTTTTAACTGCAGAATAAAATCCAATCGACGATACATATTAGATAGTGCATAAAGGTAATGCAGATACATTAACTAATAAAATAGAATGGATGTGTAAATCACTATTGACATTGTATACGAGCATTTTTGTATAGATTGCGTTTTGATTGTTGTATTTTTGACTGTTATAATATTTGATTAAACGAATCAGTTATGATTTATTCAATGATATACAGGATGTTATACTATAAACAAATATAATATATATATGTATATTTATCGACATTTCGTTGTTATAAGGAATGAGCTAAGTTGTTACGTTTTTATTGTTGATTTTAATTTTGATTTAGTTAACATTCTGTATATGAGTAAATGCACGGAGCAACGTGCGAAACCATTGTTTTGTCAATAGTCACTTACTTCATTGTAAAACGAGCAGTATCACACTCGATGTAATTTATTAAGTGACTTAATAAATATTTTGTATGAAAATTTAAATAGAATGGACTGTATAATTTGTTGTGAGAAACTTCTTTGAATTATTAAAGTGAAAAATCAATTTTGTTTTTCATTGACATTGATTAAAATGCCACAACCATGCGAATATATATATTTTTTAAATCAGTGTTATCATACAAATATCTTTATGTTTGTGAAAATAATTCTCGTCATTATAAAATTTATTATGATCGAAGTAAGTCACACCTATTACTTATCAGTTGCCTTTTCAAAAAGAATTATTATTTAATAATTTATTGGTACATGTCAAATGGATTATGTCATTGCACAATTAATGCTTTTTTTGCGACAAAACTTTATTTTTTCGAATTCTAGAAGTATAATCATATGGTTCAAAGGAATTTTTTCTATTATTATAATTATTATTATTATTAATATTTTACAGTGATGATATTCCTTTGCAAGAATAAATAATTATTTCAGATAATTGTTTAGCAAGATTTCATTTATTTTTTTGTCAAGTTTTATAGACATCCTTTTTACAATAATTACAAACAATAACTAAATGAAAGTTAATTGAATCAAAGTCGTAATTTACGATTTTTATATCGAAATCAACTCTTATTCATTATTTAAAAATACTTGAAGATTACTAAGTTTCAGGATATTTATATGATTTAATAAAAGTATTTGCCAATGATGTTTATTTGAAAAATTGTATACTAAACACACTTGTGTAATGAATCATTTCCACTTTAACTTGTATACACTTTCAATATACACAAGCTTAATTATTAACATTTAAGTTACACTTAATTAACATTCCACTATGCTTCGCAAACATTTTATTAATCTTTCATTTCACAGTTGCCTCGATTAAATTTAATAATAAAGATACGTATATTACATTATGAGACATTGTACAACATTTCATGACTCATATTAGAACTTTTCAGACAAACGCTCAATTTCTTCAACGAAAAACATCATATCTTCCTCAGTGAGACCGGAATTCTGGAGGACAAATCTGTAAAAATTAGGGCGCCCTCTTAAAGGCTGATAAGTGATCAGCATTGAACCTTTGCGCACCATCTGTTCCTTAACCAAAGGCGCAATTTTATGCAAAGCGGCGTGTAGTTCTGAACCAGTCAAGTGTCTCTTCGAACGTGGTGTGTACCAGAAACAAACATTGACGCATTCAGGTTCCTGGATTAAAGTCCAGCCATCGCGATTTCGAATAAGGTCCGTGAAATAACGAGACAATTCAAAGACACGGTCGGTGTGTTTCTCCAAACCCAATGTGCCTTTAGCTTTCCACATGAACCAAAATTTCAGTACGTCCACTTTTCGACCACACTGGATGTGCTTGTCCCCGGAATCATACGATGTGTCATAGAACTTATCCTGTTGGAACAAATAAGTGGCGTTGGCGCCGTGGGCTGATTGCAAAATATTGTTGTTCTTTTGACGCAACAAAAGGGTCGAGCATTGCTGTGGTGCTGTCAACATTTTGTGGGGGTTCCAAGTTACAGAATCAGCCAGTTGTATTCCTATAGTTGAAACGAAAAAGAAAATAAGAAATATGGAAAAAAACACTTTACATTTTATATGCATTTCATTCAAATAACATTAAAATGTTCTAGATAATTTGATTAAAATTTGTATCAACTCTAATAACACAATATATTATGAATTAAGATGAAAGTAATCTAATAACAGCGTTCAATATGCAAAGTATATTTAATATATTTCAATATACAAAGCGTATTGTAAAGACATTGTGATATCATAAAAGGATACTTTTTACATGTATTATAATACCTTGTGCTGTTAGGAAAATAATTCAAATTTCACATTAAAGCATTAATGAATTATTTTATCACATCACAGCCAAGTAACTAAAAAGATGTAAGTTATAAATAAAACAACCATTCAATAGATGACGATGCTTCCTTGACAAAAGAGCGCCTCCGCCCCAGGCAGCATCCACGTGCAGCCACATGTCGTACTTTTGGCAAACACTATGTATTGCAGTCAGAGGATCGAAAGCCCCGAGGACTGTGGTACCAGCAGTGGCGCATACCATTAACGGTACCGCGCCTTCTTCCAACGCTTGTTTCACCCGGCACTCCAGTTGAATCGGATCCATTTTACCTTTTTCGTCAACAGCAACGGAGTAAACATTGTCGCTGCCAATGCCGAGGAAGGCGGCTAGCTTTATGATTGAATAGTGCGCGTCTTCCGACGTGAAGACGATTAACCGAGGCAAGTGGTTCATACCTTCGGTCTTAATCTTTGGAAATTTGTGGTGTCTTGCAATATTGATCCCATAGCCGTTCGATATTGATCCGCCCGGACTGAAGATGCCGTCGCCTTCGTCGGGGTTCCAGCCGATAATTTGGCGCATCTCGCGGAGGACCTCTTCTTCCATCAGCGTGAACACTGGTGAAACTTCGTAAGTGTACACTGAGGGATTTAGAGCATCAGTCAACCACTGGCCAACGAGTCCGTACGGATCTAAGCTGGAGTAAAGTTGATTGACAAAGTGCGGATGTCCGGTCTTTACACTGTAACGAATAATCAAATGGACCAGCTGAAGCAACTCCTCGTGAGATGCGCCGATGTCTTTCAGTTTCAGATCTACCACTGACCGTAGTTGATTGGGATCCATCCATTCTATCACCTTTTCGCTTCTGCATGTTCCCTGTAAATGAGAAGATTTTTATTCTATGTTGCAACTCAAAATTATAAATTAATCGATAATATAATAATAGGATTATTAATCAGAAAAGAAAAATATTTTTGTTATATTGGTTATTTATTTGTGCACAACAACCAATATAGTTTTTGGATTTCAAAAAAAAAAAAAAAAAAAAAATGTTGTATGTAAGACTTTATTTTGAAATTTCAAAACTGAAGAATCTATAATCTAATCTAACTTAAAAATCTACCTATTTGGAATTTAACTTTAGATTTCAAAAACTTAAACAAATTGCAAAAAAATAAAAAAAATATCAAGATACCATTATAAAGTTAATACCTATTGTCTTCTATACATTAAATAAGTATTTTATTGAATGTTAGATCTGTGGATACCGAAATTACTATATTACAAAAAGTGCTTTGCAATATTGGAAAGCAAAGATTTGAAGGAAAATCACTCGATTTTATAGTTTTACATAATAAACTCGAGAACAATTCAACAACACAAAGCGGCATTATATATCTGTCAAAAAGTATCAATCTATTGCGGGGGACCTAAATCACGTAATTTAATATCACCAACAAAGTAAGTCTTTAATTGTGTTGCGTAATTTTATTGAACTAACGCGCTCTCAACATTGTGTACCACGAATTTGCTTTAATTTATTTGTCATTCGAATAACCCGAATCTTGAACCAATTTTACACGTGTTTTTTTCTCAATAACATTTTTTCTCATTTCTTATCAATAATATAATAATATATTTAAAGAATTATTATTTCTTTATGTTAAATTTGGAAAAAATACCAAAAATGTATTATTATCAATAAAGAAAAACTCATTTTCATATCACAGTTTTATGTTTATTTAATTTATTCTGTTTTTTGTATTTAATTTGTTCATGTTTTTTTATTGAATTAAATTTTTTTAAATTAAAAGATATTTTGCCTTACAAATACAAAAAAAAAACGAACTTTTTCAACTTTACACTTTAAAACAAAAAAATTTCGTTTTAAAATCTTTTCTCTTGTAATCTGCAAACTGTATTATAATTTGAGAATACAAATTTGCTTAAGGTACATCCGTTTATTTCTTTCTGTGATATTCTCTGTTAATAGACTGAAATGTGACATACCTGCCACTAGATCAATGATTTCTATGAATATTATTAAAAAAAATTTACTTCTTATAACAGTATTATGAAATAATCATTCTTTTTCAGAGACTTTATGCTTGAATGGTCACACTTTCTTTGCCGTTGACCTATTCAATAAACATTATGATGATACACCTGACTCAATTAACAAACTGATATATGATTATTAAAACAAAGTACATAATACTTTAATATTTATATAAATATATAATATATATTTATATATAACTCTTATTTTTTCATTTCCTACTTCTTTTTTTAGTTGGTAAAGTTAATGATTCTATTTAACAATCAGGGTAATGCATTATTTTGTAATAAAAATTCGTCATTGCACAAATTCACTTTTTATCAACGTTTTTATCTGATTATGACAAAAAAAGAATTTTCAATACTGAAACTACCTTGAAAACTAAAAAAATTTACGTATATAATAAATAAAAATGACTGAGGTTCTGAAGTTGTAACAAAGCAAATCTTTAGACATTTCATAAATTATTATTAAAATAAATTTAATCTTTTGCTATATAGGTCGTTTATCTTATTAAAATGTTACATGAAAATGGGTTATAGTAGTATTAAGCATTGAGATTTATCAATTGTCTTCTTTTTATTCCTTTTCTTACATGAAAAAGGCGAAGAAAAAAAAATGAAAATAAGTAAATGAGGCCTCTTCTTCTATCTGATGCAAATTCTTCTATCATATACTGCGTTTTCATTTGCAAATGACCCCATTATTTGAAAAAAATTAATGAATAAAAAATTACTCTTTTTTTTTTCGTAACGTTGACGCTGCATTTCTTTCTTTTTGATTGTTAATTCGATGTGCGAAAAGATGTTACAAGAAAATAAAATCCTATAAATAAAACTAATGCACTATCTACTCTGAGAAAAATGATTTGGTTGATTCTATTGGTTGAAATCTTTTAGTCGGACAGTTACCAAATCACTTGCGCAAAGAAAAATTTGTATACATCTGAATCAACCGAAATTCGGTTAGTCGAACTAAAGTTTGATTCAAGCAAATCTTTTTTGCAGAACATTACGTTACCAAAGGCGATTTCCTTTATGAGGAAAAAATTGCATATATGCATAATATAAGTGACTATTTCTTAGAACATATGAAAAATAAATATGACTTGAATACTGAATAGAAAATTGGAAAATAAAACACATATTCAATTACATAACATTAAAATAGAATGAGAAATAAGTCACAGACACTGGTTTCTATCGTTTGACAGACCTTAAAAACAGCTTCGTCGAGCATAATCTTGATTGCACTGTTGATGAATTGTTGATGGATGTCTTTGGACGGTAAACTGGCGTAAAATTTGTCCGTAGGCTCATCTCCAAATCTCGCCCTGGTGTGTTGAACGTTGGCCATCTCTGGTTGAGGCTTGGCACTTTTGGCAAAATCTCTGAATGGGTCCTCTTCTTGACTGGAGGACTCAGTCCAAATAACACGCGCGTTCGTCGCCAGCATCGTTCACCACTGTTTCTACCGTCGACGGCCTTATAGTCCTACACCATCGTCCTCGGTTTCCTTTATACGCTAAAACTTTCTGCCAAGGACGTGTAATCGCGTGGCCGGTCGCCCCTCCACGCCATGCGACACCAGGCGTCGTTGTCACCGTGTTGCGTCGCGCGGCTCCTGCATTGTCGGCAATTAACACAAAGCTTCCTGCTCGTCAATTTGCCTCAATCAGCTACTCCGAAGCCAAGTAACCCGGATTCCCACGCACCTGCCAGTTCGCCTTTCGTTTGACAATACCTTCCACGTGCCTTCTGACTTATGATCAACCCTCTCCGTGCATTTCCACGCGTTACTTTGACTTTGCATTTACCTCCATTAGTCGTTGTCGTGTAATCCGAAAATTAAGCGAACATTTTATATTATCTCGAAAATGTGTACAAGCAATTTGAATTTAGAGAAATTATTATTGTAAAAACGTTGCAAAATGACGTACAAATTCTTGTTTGTAAACGCAATTTATTTTATTTTGCACTTTTCGATACTTCTTGCAGAAAAAGTGCGCAAAAAAGTGAAAAAGAAAATTTTTTGTTGATAATATTCAATTTGTATTACATTTCCTTTAGAAAGAAAAAGCGTGATTCACCGGTGAATCAATTTATTAAGAATCAGTCCTCTTTTAGCAACCGATTCATTAGGTTCAGTAGATTCTATGTAAAATATTTTATCAATTTGTCAAATCCTAACACCATGTTTCCTTCAGATACATTGATTTTGAATTCAAGGTTTCTGAATTTGAATTTTTAGTTAAATTTTTTGTATTTAGAACAAATACAAAGTTTACGTTAGATCGGCCAAATTAACGATTGCTTAATTTCTTCCTCGTTTGCTTCAAAAGACTTCTATACACTTGAACTGGACCTTGCTCAAAGTTAAATGAAACGTAACAAAACCTGCAACAGAATCACGAGCATTAAAAGTGAAAGTAATTATCGCTTTTACATAAATATTCGTGACATTCACAGTAGTTATCACAATTTAGGATAAGGTCAGGCACCTTAGAATTTGTCTTGGCAAGTATCCAAGTGAGAAATGAGATCAGCTATAACGAGGTCGAACTCGTTTTTATATAGGACAATTAGTTTATTGCTCGTTTCAGAGGACCAGCACCCGCAGAGCTACTTCGAATCGTAAAAAGGCACTTCGACGTCAGCGGGCAAATTATGTGCTCGTAAATAAGTCCAACTTGAGAAGCATGTAATTGTTAGTTGCATAATACTCTATCAATAATTACTGGGATAATGACCCCATCCAAGGGAGGCAGGCCTTGTCGCGCAACGTGAAAAATTTGACGCGGTGAAACGCACACCTGAACGAGCACGAGGTGTTGAACCTCGTTAAGCATAGCAGAAAACCTTCGGGCCAACTAAATGTTTCTGTTAGGTGACTGTCACTCGTTAACGTTTTTACTCTGCTACTTGACATGATTGCGGCCTTGCCTCGCGCGGAATTCGATGAAAAATGAACAAATCTCTGCTACAGGGTTAGATCAGATTGTAATAAAAACAAGCTGCGTGTTATAAAATATACATATATTTGTCTTTTCTGCTTTTCGTTACTTACAACAAATGGAATTGTTTTGGCGCGAATCCTCGTTTTCGCAGTTATAAATATTTGGCATTTTTACAGAAAAAAGTTTAGACGATTTAAATTCCACTGTAATGTACAGTAGTCGCGTGAAAAAAAGTTGCTCCATGTATATTAATTAAGACGTGTGTCAATTGCTGAGTTATCTCAATTATGACATAGCAATTCAAATTTATTGCGTCGAAGAAAATTGTAAAGCTACTTCGTATGCTCTACAGTGCCCGAAGAATGGAAATGCCTTTGTAAAGTGAAACAATTTGATAAATGTAATAGGAATTTATGCGATTAATCATAATTTATTTTTAATTTATAGAACTTGCAACAACAGTCAAGGCATTTCAACTCTGCAAAAACTAAAACTCATTGAACTTACACGCTCAACAGCACTAACAGAGTAATTAATTGTAAAAATACCTTTCTAATATAACATAATTACGTATTATTTATCATAAACTAAATTATACAATCAATAAATTGAATATCAAGAAAATTTTATAAATTAACATTGAAAGGACAAATGGAATTGATATAATTTTTTATAAAGTTCTTATAGATGAATTATTTTGCTTTAAAGTGAACACATTCTAATGATTCAATAATTTTTTTTTCTATTGCTGTTCTGCTAGTAGCAACGAAAGTCAAATAAAAATGTACATATAGTTCTGATTGATCACTGTTAAAACCCATCATTGAAAAAACTTTTAATTTTTCTATTTATATTGTATTAATAATGTTACGATTTATTTACCAAAACTCAGTAGAACTAAAAATAAAGAAATAATCATAATAGTAGCACTCAAAATTATAACAGTTTTTTAAAATAAAAACTTATTTAAAAAATCTAGATTTGTCCTTTTGATGTTAATCATAATACTAAGTCCTATTGACTATAATTACAATAACATAGTGTACTGTTATAAAATATATCAACATTTTCATTAAACATAATTCAATAAAGTTTTATCACTTTTCAAATAAAATTTGCTCAAATAAACTATATTTTAGAAGCATTGTCAAACAATGACTCATAATAAATATTGGTCTCTTAATAAATTCATGTAATTCGTATGACCGCACTTGAGATTACTAAAACACAGTAACCTGAACTTGTATAAACACCATAGAATTCGATCAACATTTCTTGATACAATCCTCTCAACTTTTCACCCGAAATACGCCCCGCAATTTGAGCAACGTCTTGTCTTAAGTAGTTGACAACATAAAATACCAAATGGGAAAAATAAAATTGCACAAAGAACTCCTAAGCACGTGAAATCATCTTCCAGTACACCTATCTAAAAATGAAAAAATGAATGAAATTATTTTGTATTAGTGTTGTTATTATTAATCATAATTACATAATAAAAAAACCACAAAATTTCGATCAGAGACAATATTTTTATCCATTCTTAAGATGTGTCAAAAATTTTAAATAATTCAATAACATTATTTCAACTCCAATACTTATTATGTTTATGTATTTTTTATTGTTATATAATTATATAATATATAATATATATAAATATATAATAATTATATAATAATTATATAATTATTACAATTATGTACTTAATAAAAAAAAAAAATTGTAGTTAGAAATTCATACTCGACATGCTGGACAATTTCCAACTAGAATAATGTCTGGCACAATGATTGTAGTAGATTGTGTTGCTCCATAAGATGGTACATAACTTCCTACATTTTGTTGTACACCATTACTTGGGTAATATCCCGGTGGTCTTCGCCAGTTTGAATTTTCTGTAATAATGACAACTATTAGTGAATTACTTGGACAAATGTCATTTAAATATTAATATTCAATGTGTAAGTCTTGTATTATAAAAGAAATCTAATTTAAGAAGTATGAGATTTAAATTAATAATATAGTATTATATCCGACTTTGTAAGTTTAATTACATCTTTCCAGGACATTCTTAAAAGGCTTTTGTAAAATATAAGTCTTGGATTATAGATTGGTGTATAGATTTTTAGGTAAATTTTTTTGCCTTTCACTGTAAACATTTTTTTTAAAAAACATTTGTATCCCTTGACTTGTTTTAAATATATAGGTACATACAATAACATAATATATCCCAAATGACGATTTTTAATCAACTTGTTGAATTTATTATTAGATGATTTATTATTTAAGCCATGAAACATAACAGCAAAGTAATAGGAAGATAGTGATGTCATTATATAATGATTATGTAAAAAAATACAGTGTTAGCAACTGAGTATTGAATTTCATTAGCCATTTCACTTAAAACTTATTACGCCTTTTTAAGAAACTCTTTTTTAACACCTATTATTACATACATTTAAATATTTGTATACAATAAGTAAAAAATACTCTATTATTTCTAAAGTTTGAACAAACAACCTTAATAATTTTACAAAGTTTAAATATTTTTTAACATTTCAACTTCTTTCAGAATTTATCAGTCCTGTCTAGTCCTTTCTAATTTTTCTTTAAGCAAAAAAAAAAAAAAAAAAACTGAAACAAAAAAAGTATATTAGAAAATCAAAACCAACTTTGTGACTACAACTTTTTTTTTAATTGTAAATATTTTTAGACATTTTTACTTAGTTAATAATATATTAATTTGTCTTACTCCAAAGATATGGAATAATTAAAAATACATTATAATCGTATCTTTAAACATAAACATTTACCTTCACAGCTGTATAGAACTGTCGTTAATTATATTTCAAACGTTATTTTTATTAATATTTTATACATTTTATTAAATTACTTCCATTATTATCATCAACATGAAAAATTATACATTAATACATTTATTGTTAAATTAAATTCAATAAATTGTAAAATGAATAAAGAACTAATTTCAAAACAAGCCTTCAAAAACGCAAATTCATTTTTTATTATCTTATTATTATCATTAACAACTTAACCTCGAAATCAGTTGCTTTGATAACTCACCTGGTGTATAATTATAAGGAGGAGGAGCAGTGGGTGGTGAGTATGGCGGAGGATCATCCGTTGTATTAGTGAATTCGCCTTTCAAAGGATTAGTCTCCATAGTTTTCGTGAATGAAACGCTACAAATGTCAGTTAACCATTGACGTCTTGTATTCACTACTAACGTTTTTATTACAAATTACTCATACTAATAAATGTACCTGCATTGATTTACATGTACATAAAAGTATTTATGTATAACACAGATTTATTTGATATTAATATACACCGGTTACAAAAATTCTTTCTTCAATTCTGTGTTTGGAGTATATTTGTAAACAGCTGATTTGACAACAATTGATTTGACGTTATTGAATTAGTCTGAGAATGTGTAATCACACGCAGTCATTGAGATAAAATATTTTTCAAAAATACTCTAGGAAAGTTGTAGATTATTTTTTACTTTAGCGCCATCTGAATAACATTAATTCTGGTGAATTTTGCTAAAAATATTTATAATAATATGAATAATTTGTATAATTACAAACTGGATTGAAATTATAACACTGAAAAAATGTTTTGTAAAACAAATTCAGCATAAATGATTTTGTGATAATAATTTTATCAGACGGTCATAATTTATGTAAAAAGTATATTAAGTAATGTATGTAAAATATATAATTTTCTTTTTAGAAATTTAATTAATATATCAATAATTAAATGATAATAACTTTATAATTATCTATTCAAGGTTTATTTATTTTTTTTTATTGGGTATATAAATAAGAACCATTAGCTTGATTTTTTTATCTTTTTTTTAGTTTATTATTGTAAGACATAATCTTTAAAAAAGGACAAAAAATGAAGTAAATAAATAATAATAATTTAACTTTTTCTTGCCAAATTAATTTATTTATCTCCGTTAGGTATGATTTTATTATTAATGTTTTTAATTGATTTTGTTTTATGATAGGATAATATTTACACTTCATTTTTTTCTTCTCCTAAGAGTTGTGAGTTTGAATACCCGATTTCCGCTAGATGTCGTTAGTGACTCTATACATTGAGCGCGTTTTTGTTGGATTCATAGATTTTTGTGAGGCAAATTATGAGAAATTTGATTGGTTGATGAAAATTTTAGCCAATCATATTAGTCATAATTTTCTTCACAGAATTCTGTGAAGCCAACAAAAACGCATTCATTGTTATCCCGCAGATCAGCGCATAATAGTCTTTTCTTCGCATAATTTTAAATTAAATATTGTATATTATTAATAACAAAATTTTTTCAAAATGTGCATAATTCATAAAACAATCTATAAATGAAATAAAAAAACTAAAATTAAAAAAGCAACAATTATTTTAATAATTAATTTTAATAATAATTAATAATTAAATAGAATAATTTGTCAGTACTTTAATTAATTTTGAGACAACAAAATCTTCCGTTATGATTGGTTGCTAATTCACAACGAAATAATTTGCATATAAATTTTCATTCATTCAACATATATATTTAAACGATATATGTTGAAACGATAAATGTAGTTAATATTATTAGACGATTGAAAAATGCATAGATATAAAATGTGTCAGTATGTTTGTACTTTTAAAATCATTACATAAAGTCACACTTAGGAGTACTATTAATTTCAAGTGTTTGCACCGTATCATACACTATGCACTTTCACACTGTTTACATCCACTTTGAAACTTTCAACGTCCGAATAAAATATCCCCCATATCCAATACATTCCAGATGTTTTGAATAGTTTTTATCTTTTGAACAATGATTTACTAATTACAATACTCTTATTATCTTTTGCTAATTCTATTTGTCTTCCTTTTCATCCTGTCGTCCTTTCGCGGTTTTAATTCGGGTTATTTCGGTCGTTAAAATCGGCGCGCGCGCACGTCAGCTATCTTGTTGGTGACATACGTGGAACTCGATAGCCGATCAGTCGCTTGGCACTCGATACGCAAAATTCGCAGCACAGATCGTCCGCCCATCCAATCCTAACCTCTAATGGCTTAAATTTAGCGGGTTTTCTTCTATTTGCAGTGAAAATCAAGTCCGATTTGAAAAATGCGAGCACCAAGTCGATGTTTTAACCTCGAAAGTCAGCCGTTGCTGACAATCTGTGATGACAGTCCAATGACGATGATCATTTAGTGAGCGAATTAAGCTGACCATTGTTTTTCTGTACCCCGGTTGCCCCCTGGTTCACCATTTCGATCGTTTGTTCGAAAAAAGAAGCCTTTAATCAAGTGCGTCGGTCAATTCGGTCGCGTCGAAACCAGATGTGTTAGGATGCAAAATAATTCCAAGACCAGAGAAATGTTCATCGTCAGGGCTTTGGAAAAAATTCTCGCCGATAAGGACGTCAAGCGGTCGTATCTGTCACAGCTGCGGAAGTCCTGCGAATCGGCTTTGGGTATATTCAATTATTCATTGTTGATGGTTTTTCCATTCCTTACTTACTATTTTTTGACTGGAATAGAATTTTGTTGGTTTGACAGATTGGCTTGTCAAACATTATTGACATTTTATAACATTCGTTAAATTGAAACTTCAAACGGTAACGGTGTTATAGAGAACACCAGAGAAATTTTAAATTGTATTAAAGATGATATGACATCGCTTAGATAACGTCTTATCTAACTTTATTAAGTTAATCAATTGGCTGGTTAAAGTATAAACTTGAAAGGTGTTACATTGAAAATTGTTGTTTTTATTAGACATTGTGATTAAAATTCTCCATTACTTTCTTTATTACAACATATCATATTTTTTATTTACATAAAGTTTTACGTTGTTTATTACTGTTTGATATATGTGTAAATGTATAATAGAATTTTTCAAAATATTAAATTGTTTTTCATAATTTTTAAAGATAATGTAATACGTTTTTGGACACAATTCAACACATCCATGTGTGAATAATTAAATTTCAAGTTGTGTTAATATTAATTTCCAAATTTTGGTTCTGAATTTCATTAAATTATGGCATAATCCATAATTTGCATTTCATTTTAATGAAAGCAAAAAAATCGGCATATTAAGAGCTCCACAATACTCAGACGTATCAAGGTTGCATTGTATATTCTAGCAAATTTAAAGCAAATGATTTTAATAATGTCATGTTAATGTATTCAATTCCAAAAGTTAAAATTAAACCAGAAATCAATTGAGTGAGGCTAAGCTAAAATATTACACTTGTGCATCAGAGTCAAAGCAATTATTGTATAGAATGTTGGTGCAAAAGTTGCAACTTCAATTTAAAATTCAAGACAGTCTTTTTATTGTATTTGTCTGTGAATAAACACTCCCATTTAATTGCATTAAATAATAAGAGCTAAACAAATAAGTAACAAATGAACTAAATTATTTGATCGTTTTTTCTTTCCAGAGGATTTGAAAAATGAAATCAAAGAGTTTCCAAACACGCCCGGTGATGAGGCAATTTCAAATGCTTTACCTCAGCCTAAAACTGATTCAAACTTCATTTCCGCGGAAAAATATTTTCTTCCATTCGAGCTCGCGTGCCAAAGCAAATCGCCCAGAATTGTTGTTACTTCACTTGACTGTCTACAAAAGCTCATCGCTTATGGTCATTTGACGGGAAGTGTTCCTGATTCTACTGACCCGAGCAAATTACTCATTGTGCGCATTGTCGAGACAATATGCAGCTGTTTCATGGGTCCGCAGACAGACGAAGGAGTTCAATTGCAGATAATCAAAGCTTTGCTGACGGTCGTTACGAGTCAACATGTTGAAATTCATGAAGGAACTGTTCTTTTGACAATCAGAACGGTATACAACGTTTATCTTGCTTCGAGAAATTTGGTCAATCAAACTACTGCGCGTGCAACACTTACTCAAATGATTAATGTGATTTTTGCGAGAATGGAATCACAAGCGGTATGTTAAATAATTAAATCATTTTGATATTATAGAAATTATAATAAAAATTTATAAAAATATTGCAATTTACTATGCTCACAATGTATACCAGGAAGACAAGTTCTCCAAAAAATTTTCTAATCGTCAATTTATTCACTCGTAATAAATTTTCTCTCATCAATTTGATTCCCCAGACGAAAATTATGCTATCTCACAAATTCCTATCTAAATTTAAATTTAATATTTTGAGATAACGTAGTCTTCAACGAAAACTAGAAACTCACTAGATATTAACTACAACCAAGAAATTTGTTTTTGATACATTCAAAATTAGGAAACGTGTTTTTTGAGAATTGGTCGCTACAATATTTATATTTAAAAGATATAGTTCAATTATATGATGTAAAATTACAAGCAGGAAGAAGAGCACGTTAAACAAGAATTGGAGCAGCAGGAAATATCCACAAATCATTCCATGGAGGCAGAAGTCGAGTCAATCAATAATGGAGAAGAGAGTAGTTTGTCTATTGAAAATACAAACGAAGCGCATGATATTGTGAGAAGCATTTTGGATGACATTGTTAACAATGCACTGGCATCGGACCCTAACGTTTCAATCTCTGAGGAAGCCAATAACTTGGAACAATCATCCGCGGACAACAATACTGATGAAGGAAACACAGAAAGCGACAATTTTGTTACAGCCAAGTTTACACATGTATTGCAAAAAGACGCCTTTCTGGTGTTTCGAACACTCTGCAAATTGTCAATGAAACCATTACCAGAAGGCATTCCTGATCCCAAGTAATTATAGCATTGTTTTGTAAAAAGTAATTTTTTGTTTGTTTTGAAAAATCTCTTAATTAAACCACTTAAATCAACGTATGTTTCAGATCACACGAACTGCGTTCAAAAATTCTGTCCTTGCAATTGCTGCTTGGTATATTGCAAAATGCAGGTCCAGTTTTACGCTCAAACGAAATGTTTGTCATTGCCATAAAACAATACCTTTGTGTAGCTTTATCCAAAAATGGGGTGTCATCCGTGCCTGAAGTATTCGAATTGTCACTTGCTTTGTTCCTGGTACTTTTAGCTCGTTTCAAAGTACATCTAAAAATGCAGATAGAAGTTTTTTTCAAGGAGATTTTTCTCAACATTCTCGAGACCTCAAGTAGCTCTTTTGAACATAAGTGGATGGTCATTCATGCTTTGACCCGCATTTGTGCTGACGCTCAAAGCGTTGTAGACATTTATGTGAATTATGACTGTGATCTTTCTGCTGCCAACTTATTCGAAAGGTTATTATAGATTTGCAATGTTGTATCTATTATACGATTAAAAATTATTACTTATCTTTTGTTTGGTCTTTCTTTTATTTGCAGATTAGTCAACGATTTATCAAAAATAGCTCAAGGACGTCAAGCCCTAGAATTGGGAGCATCTCCGAATCAAGAAAAGTCAATGAGAATACGTGGTTTGGAATGTTTAGTTTCGATTTTGAAATGTATGGTGGAATGGAGTCGAGATTTGTATGTGAACCCTAGCATTCCTGCAGAACATCAGCTACCTAGCGAACCACTAGACACGCCCATTGAACCAAATTTAGCGCGATACGGCAGTGCTGGTAGCTTGTCATCGGCGAATTCTAGTCTTATTGGGAACAAAGAAATCCCTGATTCGCCTGAGCAGTATGAAGTTCAAAAGCAACAAAAAGAAGTTTGGGAAGCGGGCATTGAAATGTAATTGTTTATTTCATTCTTTTTTGCAAAAGAAATATTCTTTGTAGATACAAATGTAAATGACCAACAGCTTGCTTATTTCAAGTTCCATAAATCTAAGTTTTTAATTGTTATATTTTTTATTATTTTTTGTAACAGATTTAATCGCAAACCTAACAAAGGAGTACTATATCTGCAAGAACAAGGACTCCTTGACAATTCTGCAGAAAATGTTGCTCGATGGCTTCACAATGACGAAAGACTGGATAAAACAGCGATTGGCGACTTTCTTGGCGATCACAACCATAATCAAGTTATGTACAATTATATTGATCAAATGGATTTCGCTGATAAGGATCTTGTTAGTGCTCTGCGATACTTTTTAGAAGGCTTTCGACTTCCAGGAGAGGCACAAAAGATTGATCGATTGATGGAAAAATTTGCTAGTCGTTATTGTGAATGCAATCCAAAGTATGTTTTTTATGTAACTGATATACAAAATATTTACCATTACAAATTAATTCAACAAAACTTTGAGTCTGAATAATTTGTAATGAAAAAATAAAATAGGAACAATTTTTCTTAAATTAATTTACTGACTACAATTACCGTTTTTCGTTTAATATTAATATTTGCAATATGATCAATACTTTACAGTAATGGATTATTCACAAGTGCAGATACTGCTTACATATTAGGTTTTTCAATAATTATGTTAACCACAGACCTGCATTCACCGCAAGTTAAAAACAAAATGACAAAAGAGCAATATATTAAATTAAATAGACGTATTAGTGACAATGAGGATTTACCTGAAGAATATTTATCAAAAATATATGATGAAATAGCAGGCAATGAAATCAAAATGAAATCAAATCCAAATCGGCCAGGAAAGCAAGGTAAGAATTTGCAAATTAGTGTTGCACTGAAAATTTTTTACAGGATATTGACATTAATATGTAAATTAATTATCAGTTATATATTGCTATTATATCAGTAATTATAATTCAAAATATTATTCGATTTAAAAACAGTAATTTCGAGTGAAAAGAAGAGGCGACTTTTATGGAACATGGAAATGGAAGTCATCTCTACAGCCGCTAAGAATTTAATGGAATCTGTTAGCCATGTTCAAGCTCCTTTTACTACAGCAAAACATTTGGAGCATGTAAGACCAATGTTCAAAATCGCATGGACACCATTTTTGGCTGCATTTAGCGTTGGTCTACAAGATTGTGATGATCCTGAAATTGCAACTTTGTGTTTGGATGGCATTCGATGTGCCATACGTATTGCTTGCATATTTCATATGACGGTAAGCATTGATAAGTTAACAAATATTATTCAAAAAACATTTATACACAAAAAATTTTAAATTTAAAAACACTATTTTAAATCTTTTTATATTTTCCTATAGCTGGAACGAGATGCATATGTTCAAGCACTTGCACGTTTCACTTTGTTAACTGCAAACTCGCCAATAACAGAGATGAAAGCCAAAAATATAGATACCATTAAAACCTTAATCACTGTTGCTCATACGGATGGAAATTATTTGGGCAGTTCTTGGTTGGATGTAGTCAAATGTATTTCTCAGTTGGAATTGGCTCAGCTTATCGGAACTGGAGTGAGACCTCAGTTATTAGGGCCACCGTCCAAGCCTATTTTCCCATCACCACTAGCCAATTTTACTCACATTTCTCACAATAATTCTCATCAACCCAACAGTTTAAACTTAAGTTCACTTGATCGTAAGTTTTAATAATTAATATTAATAATTAATTTTAATAATTATATTAAATTAATTTGAATAATTAATATTTGTTCATATTTCATATGCATTATATAATAATTTCAAAAATGTATATGATATATATTTCTATCATTATAAAAGCTTGATATTTGATAGTGTCATCTACAACTTTTCGATCACTAAAAGCAATATGTTTTTACACATTCATAAAATAAAAAAAAAAAAAAAAAATACATTTCTTTAATATTGTCAAATTTGCTTGCTAATCAAAGTCAAACTTTACAAAAAAAATAATTTTATTAATCAATATTAATGTGATCTATTTTCAATCAATCATTTTAGCAAGCGTAAAAGAATCAATCGGTGAAACTAGCTCACAAAGTGTCGTAGTTGCAGTGGATCGTATTTTTACCGGCTCAACACGTTTGGACGGCGATGCAATAGTCGAATTCGTAAAAGCCCTTTGTCAAGTCTCACTTGAGGAACTGGCACATCCGACACAGCCACGCATGTTTTCTCTGACGAAGATCGTCGAAATATCTTACTACAATATGGGCCGTATCAGATTACAGTGGTCTCGCATTTGGCAGGTCATTGGCGAGCACTTTGACCTAGTCGGCTGCAGTCCTCGCCAAGAAATCTCTTTCTTTGCAGTTGACTCCTTGCGTCAGCTGGCAACCAAGTTTATCGAAAAGGGTGAATTCGCAAACTTCAGATTCCAAAAAGATTTTCTACGACCATTTGAACATATTATGAAGAAAAATCACTCTTTGATTATCCGAGACATGGTTGTTCGATGTGTTGCGCAGATTGTCCATTCGCAAGCACCAAACATTCGTTCGGGGTGGAAAAACATTTTTAGCGTCTTCCATCATGCTGCCAGTGATAGAGACGAATCGATCGTGGAGCTTGCTTTTTCAATGACTGGAAAAATTATAAGTTAGTTTTTTACAATGTATTTAAATACTGTAATTGAATGTTTGAAATTTAGACATTGTGAAAATTTCGAGTATTCATGTTATGCAATTAAAAGAGAAATTTTGATAACATTTGATAACGTTTTTATTGCAGATGAACTTTATGCTGAAGATTTTAGTATTATGGTAGATTCTTTTCAAGATGCCGTTAAGTGCCTAAGCGAATTCGCTTGCAACGCATCGTTTCCCGACACAAGTATGGAAGCCATAAGACTGATACGTTCCTGTGCTTCTTATATAGACGCAAATCCCCATCTTTTTACAGAAGGCATGATGGACGACAATGGAATTGTATCTGAAGATGATCGTGCATGGGTAGGAAATTAATTTTTCTACAGTTACAATCAATAAATAGGAATCATATTTATTTGGTATGCCTAGTGCCCAAACTTTTTAATACAGGATTGAATATTTGTTGATTTCTTTTTTCAGGTGAGAGGTTGGTTCCCTCTTTTGTTTGAACTGTCCTGCGTTGTGAGTCGTTGTAAGTTGGACGTCAGAACACGTGCCTTGACAGTACTTTTTGACGTCGTTAAAACTCATGGCGCATCTTTCAAACCACATTGGTGGAAAGACCTATTTCAAGTACTCTTTAGAATCTTTGACAATATGAAATTACCCGAGCAACACACGGAGGTAATATTAAATACTTTTTTTTTACTTTCTTGATTTAATTTGCTTATTGATTATTTATTGATCAAAAATGATAGAGAAATCACATTTTACAGAAAGCTGAATGGATGACGACAACATGTAATCACGCTCTGTATGCAATCGTTGACGTTTTCTCGCAATTTTACGACGTTTTAGGACCACTTCTATTGGAGCAACTTTATGCACAACTTTTGTGGTGCGTGCAGCAAGACAATGAGCAGCTTGCCCGATCTGGAACCAACTGTCTGGAAAATTTAGTAATCAGTAATGGCATTAAATTTGATGAAAATACTTGGGCAAAAACTTGTTGCTGCGTGATTGATATCTTCGATAGTACATTACCGTCAGCATTACTCACGTGGCGACCTCAAGCTACTGGCAAAGAATCCGATCTTGATGTTATTTCGAATGATTATTCTGATTCGCACATGGGGATTCTTAAACGCACGAACAGTAGTCAAAGTTTGACTATTGTAAGCAATAGCGCTCTTGTTTCCAGAAACAAGTTATTCGCTTCTTTATTGATAAAGTGTGTTGTTCAACTAGAACTTATACAGACGATAGACAATATAGTATTTTATCCTGCTACGTCAAGAAAAGAAGATCAAGAGAATTTGGCATTAGCTCAAGTAAGATACTTTTCAATCAAATGACTATATTAAACACATTCATTCTTTATTACATAAAATTCAGAAAGTTTCCCTACTTTTATCTTTTCAGTTCATAATTATAATTTATAATAAAAAATCTAAAATTTGGAATCGCAAATACAGATGTTTCAAGACAATTTTTTTTTCAATTGATTATATTTTAAAGATAATGAGAATGTGTGGATATGTCAGAACGCAGGTTTGATATTCGGTTTCAATGCTTTTCAGGCTGATATGCGAACAGATGGAAGATCTATTGTAGAACCTGGAACAGTGAAAGTCGCAGCTGGCACAGACCAGCAGAAAGAGGAGCAGGGTATGTACTGCGCTCTCTCAACCAATCACTTGCTGCAGTTGGTTGAGTGTCTACTACGCTCGCATCGGTTCGCCAAGAGTTTCAACGCTAACAACGAGCAACGTAATGTTCTTTGGAAGGCCGGTTTTCGCGGTGACGTGAAGCCCAACTTGCTCAAACAGGAAACTCAGTCACTGGCGTGCTCGCTACGCATATTGTTCAAAATGTACAGCGACGAAGCGCATCGGATTGAGTGGCACAAAGTTGAGTCTCGACTAGTCGATGTATCCCGCGAAGCACTTGAGTACTTTTTGTCATTGACGAACGAAGCACACCGGGACGCCTGGACACCAATATTGCTGCTACTTCTGACGCGCATGCTTAAGATGCCGGACAATCGTTTTGCAGTTCACGCTTCAAATTGTTATCAGGCGCTCTGTGAGGTCACCTGCTTCGACCTGAAGCCCGAATTGCGATCGGTGTTACGCCGCTTCTTTCTCAGAATTGGACCAGTGTTCCGCATCACACCCCAGTAGCACTTGAGTCTCAAGCACAATATTCAACGACACAGTTTACTTTGTAAATATCAATCATTGATAATGGTATGTTGAATTTTGTCGTGGTTATGAATCAGTTTAATCAAATGAGATATATTTAACAAGACATGGAATTTTGGCTGAATTTCAGTTATTTGATTTATCCAAACGTTATTTCTTTACTAAAGAATTCGACTCGCGTTAGATAACATGTTTCAATTATAATAACATTGAAAATATATACATATTATGTAAGGTTGTTGAGTTGAATGTTTGTAAAGTCGTTACCATATTTTGGTAAAATATTTTATTGAACTGAAAGTATAGCTATTAAATAATTAAGTTTCAGTATTATCATTACAATGTTGATTGTGAATATGATTGGATGTCTGTTGAATATGGACAGTTTTCCTAGTATTTCTCTTTTGTTATTTTATAAAAGAAGTGATCAGTGTAGTGGAGATGTAGATATATATTCATTCGGTCATAAAATAATGGAAAAAATTTAATATATTTACTTATATTTAATTAATTTGTTATATGAACATAAACAAAGCTAAAGTCACTTAGCCTGGTGTTAGATTTCTATTCATAGTCGTTAATGATGTTATACTTCAGTATCAAAAAATAGGATTTTAATTGCTAGGAAAACTATTGCAATAAAATTTTACAACGGAAAGAATTTGAAATTTCAATATTTTCACAAGTTATATCAAAATATGATGACTTAAGTTAAAATTAGCCATTAAAAATTAATAACTTTTTATTTCATTAAATATGCAATTTTCATTCTTTCTTTGAACACAATTTGCAAAAGTATGATGATTCTAAATTGACCCTGTAAAATTGAGTATATATTACAAATTTCGTATTTAATTTCAAGTGATCAAAATAAAATAGTTTATATATATATATAAAAAAAAAGGATACCAATATGGTATTTAACTGCCATTTGCAAGAATGTATGGCGATTGGATACAACGGAAGTATCGACATAATACTACTCTAGTATTGCTCTTGGATACCTCATTGGTATCTTTTTTTCTGAGTATGTGAATTCAGTAAAAATAAGACAATTGTTATTTCAGAGATAAATAATAAATTTTACAAGAAATGTTGCACGTGCAACGAAAGAATAGTATACGTTTGATTATGTTAATAACAGATTTTCATTGCTCCACGTTACTGTACATCGATAAATGTAAATAAATTTATAGCAACCAACCTTTTATATTTGCACGGAATTAGTTTCAGAACGTTACTACATTCAAATAAATATACCATGTATATTGTAAATTGATTCTAGGATATAATTTGTGTGCGACTTAAATAAGTGACGCTTTTGTTGCATAGCGAAATTTAACAAAAGTTTCGTGAAAGTCACAAATATATATAGTTTTTATCAAACTATCTCATGATTCATTTATTTAATTAACAATCCCTTGTTCATTTTACAACTCATTTTTTGGTCCACTTAATAACAAGAAAAATCATTTTAAGTTTTTACAAATAATGCTTGAAGATAATATTTGTAATTTAAATTTTTCAAATAGTATCAACTACATATAAAGCGAAGTTTTGAGACTAAAACAAGTTTAAGATAAAAATATAAGTTAAAATTGTTGTATTAAAACGTATAAGTAGGAAGTGCTCCACACCATTCATGAATGAATGTCAAAACGTCGTTAAGAGGTGATGATGATGATTGTCGCGAGATGCTTATTATTTTATTCCAATCTTCTTTTAAAACCACACGACTACTTCCTTCGAATTGCATTACAGCCCCATCTCGGATGGGATATCCCGTAAGGGCGCAATCTTGCAATGGTTTTGATCGCTCTGGATTGGAAGAAGCAACTCTTGGCGAAGTTAATGAACCAACATAAATCCCACGGTGATCAAGAGGCAAACTTTGCTCGACTTTTCGATCCACAGATACCGATAGAATCCATTCCTTGACGTCCTCGCGCTGTTCTTCCATTACGCTGATTGTCTCTGGAAGTGGAACTTCTGATGGAAAATCTGTGACGATCAAATCTTCGAAATCGACAATACTTTCATTGCCTTCTTCGATGCAGTCAGTCAAATCAAGAAAATGATTGAGGAACACAAAAGCTTCGCTGAGAAGATTGGCTTCACGAGCATCTATACCAGCTTCATAGTAACAACGATCTGCAAGAAGGATGTCGGAATAACGCAACAAACTGATTGAACACTTGACCACAATGTTGGCAAGAGAATTTGCGGATTTGCAAGCACTTCGTACAGCGAGGTAGTGGGCCGCTCGGAGAAGCCGTTCGAATTTTGCGGAACTTTCAGCAGCAGGTTCCATACGTTTGGTTAGATCGAGAAGGACATTGCGAAGCAAAGCCAAATTACTGAAAACAGTTTTATAAAAATTTTGTCATAATTATACTTACTTAGTCGTTATCATTTATATACAATGTATAAGATGTTTTAGTCAATACCTGTAATCTTTATTTAATTCCGATGAATTCATCAAAGTCGTGGCTAAATGTTGATAGAGATTAAAGTTTTGAGGAATGGGAAGTGTGCCATATTGGGCATATATTTTCAATGCCTCTATGATTGAATCAGATTGCAACAATTGCGCTGCTCTTTGTGCCATGTATCTGTGCAGTACCGTCTTCGAACTCTGAGTATTAGCTTTCTCAAATAACTGATCCCACTGACCCTTTCGTGCTAGAATTTCAAGCGCAGCGTCTACATCAACTTCCGCAAGCCGATCAATGTGACCCTCTTTTATCATGTTTTCTTTATATTTTTCTTCAAAATACACATCCAAGTCAGGTGCTAGTTCGTTAACGATTCTTCGAGCTCGTTCCCAATCGCCTGCTGTAGCTAAAGCGTTGATCGCATCTTTTAATCTGTCTGCTTGTAAAAATACCTACAAAGTCAAGCATACTTGTTAACAATTATTTGGTTCTGGTTATCTAATTTATTACTGTAACAACACAAAATTTAAAACCTGTGCAGCCAGAGAGTATTCTCCAACTGCAAACAATCGTGAACCCAAATCTCCTCCTATTTGCGCGGCAATTTCTGGTTCTGCATTGCGCTGAAGAATTTCCGCCGCTTGTACAAGCGCAGATTTTGGTGCATGGGGATCCAGAATCAAGATGTCCAATGCAGTTCTGACCTCACCGACGTCTAGCCATCCTTGCACTTCTTCGAGAATGTTTGCATTATCCAGATGAGAACCTTTTTGACTTAATTCACGACGTAAAGCTGCTTCTTGGGTTGGCAAATATTCTCGACAGACTCTCATTGCTTCCGACCACATCCCAGCTTTCTTCATAACAAACGGAAAAATTGCGTTAAAGTATACATAAATACAAACTAGAAAAAAAGATAAAAAAAAGAATTACTTTATAATGATCGATGATGATTTCTGGCTTGTAAGCTCGTAACAAAAGGGTTTCAGCCAGAGCATAATTTTGTGTTTCCACTGCTTCATTGGCTCGGGCCACGTACACCTGAACCAAAGCATCTTGATTCAAAGTCTTGGCAACTTCTTCTGCAGCCTCCCAGTCATGAATGTGAATATACATTTGAACTGCTTCCATCGCTTTATCAGCTTGAATAAACTCTCTTTCAGCATCCGCGTATCGTTGGTCATCCTCTAAAGATAGCGCGTATCTATAATGAACATTCTTTTTTTGTTCAACCGTGCCATATTTAGCTATTTCCAACGCCCACTCGAAAAGACCAGCTTCACACGCTAATTGCAAACATGGATCCATGTAATGAAGTCTATTAAGCAGACGAGCTCCTAGTTCGGGTGCCAAGCTTCTGGCCCACATCAGTGCCACCTAACCACAGTTGATAATTAATATTCGTCTAAATACTAGGACTTAGTTTTAAAGAAAACTATTTGATAATAAAAAAAAAGAAAGAATAAAAAATTACGTTCCATTTTGTATTAATAGATACGATCTTTTTTCATCAAATAAGTAAATTTAAAAGTAAAAAATTATTATTTATATTTGAAAATGTGCGGTACATCTGAAATATTTTAAACGTTTTCTCTTAAAATATTTCGCCATATTTGATCACTTTTATTACCTGCTGCGCTGCTTTATCACTTGACGCTTTTTTCGCTACTCGAAAAGCATCTTCCCACATGTTACATGACCTGTATGCAGTGACAGCACCTCGCCAGTCGCCTGCTCCTAAAAAGTGTTCTTCTGCCTCTTTTGGTTTACCAGCCGCTTCCAATTCCCTAGCCAAATGAGCATGAGTTGTTTGCAAAAGTTCTGGCCGATGTGCAGCCACCAATCGCACCATATCTGAGCGATTACCAGCCTTTCGATACATGGCTATGGCTGCATCGTATTGTTCTGTCGCCACATAAAATTTCTCAGCGTTCCGAAGATCACCTGCTTTTTCTAATGACTCTGCATGTTCCATGAGTATTTGATTTGCCTCGCTGGGTTCCAAATGATCTGTCGCTACTTGTTGAGCCCTAGACCAATCACCTGCCTTCAAATGAATTTCTACAGCGCGACGAGCTTTTCCGCCACGTAAAAATAACGTCTCAGCTAAACTGCGTTCGTTAATTGAAGCAAAATGTTCACCCAACTTTTCGCATTGCTTTTGAACTTGTGGATCATCATCATTTTCTATGACCTAATAATTAAAAAATCAAAGATTAAGGTTTCCATAATTGATTTGTCATCTATCAATTAAATTAAAATAAAAACCTTTATTATTTGAAGCGCTTTCTTCCATTGTCGAGCATCAATAGCCGCGTTTAAAGCTAATAAGGTTTCTCCAGCTTCAATAAAGTGGTTGATTGCAGCATCATAATGACCCGTTTCCGACAAATGGATACCCCAATCTTTCTCCAGCGTTACAACCAGGTTTGGTTCATTATTTCTAGCTAATTCTAAAGCTCGAGCGAAAATACCTGCTTGTGAGTAACATTCAATCGCTGCTGCTACATCGCCAATCTTCTCAAGAACTTCCGCTGCTAATTCCATACAGTCTGCGTTTTTTAAAGAACGTATTATTTCGTTAACTAAAGCTGAATCTTCTAGAAGTTCATCATCCTGAAGCAGTAACCGAGCTGCTCGGCCTGGTCTATGTGCTTCTAAATACAGTTTTACTGCTTTCCGTGGATTGTCTGTTTCAATGATTGCCGCTGCTTTTGCTGTTTGACCGCTCTCGAGTAACCAAGACAAGTGCTTGTCTCGAAGATCTGACAAGCCATGCCAATTGTGACTTTGCGCTAAACTTAATGCATCTTCCCAACGCCAATATTTTTGGTACATTTCTAGAGCTTTGCCTGCAATAAATTATAATAATTAGAATTAGAATATAATTATGTAAATATATATTTACATTTTACACTTGCCTAATTCGTTTTGCTCTAAATAAATGGCCTCAGCAGTTTTCAATTCACCATTTAAAATAGCTAATTTCGCCCAGCAATCTGCGCTAGCTAATGGATCATTTCCAGTTTCTTTTGAATATTCTTCCCCCATCTCAACTATTTGTCGGAGAAACTTGGCACAAGCTACGTCTCCAAGAGCAGCGTTGCAACGCGCAGCAATTGACAGCTGTCTGGCAGCCATAGCATTTCTAGCCACGTTTTCCCACATGGCTTCCACTTGCGAACGATCAGCTTCACTAAACTCTTCCAAAAACAACAACACGCGACCGAAGTCATTGTCATGTAAAGCGGTACCAAATTCAATAAGAGCTTCATCAAGTATGTATGACACTATGTTGCCCATTTCTTCAACCATCACCGAAGTTTGACCGTTTTCGCGTATTATGTCTACAGCGTCGCCGCGAACAGGTATAAAAGTAGCAGCATCTGGAGCATCTACATTGTACCTTGAATTAGAAATACACTTTTTTCAATCTAGTATCAAAGATTTGACTTACTAAAATATTTTACAAAATTTATATATACAAAAAGTATATGAATTATGGATTCATTCACCAGATGATACTTATATGGTAGATATCTATATGAAAGTAATAATTTCTATTTACAAAAATTTCTATAATAATAATTATCACATACCAAACAGCTATTGTTTGACCAGATTGTGCCACAACAACATCACTTCCAGGTACCCAAGACACGAACCCAGTATCAGTTAACAATAAAAACTTTTCCCCTTGATCACTGCAAAGCCAAAGGCGACCTTTTTTGTCCCTGAATAAAAGTTTATGACCAGTCTCACTGAGTTCCAACCAATCGATTCTGGCTTCATGACTTACGTTGTAAATAGTTGCTCCAGTAACAAAGTCTATCACTCGGATTGTTCTTGAATCCAGCAAATAGGCTAGTCGTTTATTATCCATATTAAAGTTTGATGATTGTCTTTCATTTATTCTAACACTGACAACATGCGGGTTCATGGACTCTGTACGAACAGAACCCAAAGCATCATTTTTGCCGTATTCTACTATCGTCAATTCTCCTGCACAAAAAATGAGGCACACTCCTGGGTATTCGAAGAAAAATTTCTCGTTGCCTGTTTTGTTTTCCCATGGAATTTCACTCATGAGATTCAGCTCGAGGTCACAGATTAGTAAAGTGTTTGCTGTTTTTGCCACCACATGATTATCTCTGCGCCCGAGAATTCTTACATCCTCTATTTCGTTACTTGTTTGAGACTTAATAATAACAGGACGAGCTTTTCCTTTAACAATCATTATATTTTATGTAAGTTATACATGTATACAAATAAAATTAACAAATCTATTAAATAATGTATTATTTTTACATCCAAAAAATAATTTTCATTATTCCTTTTTTTTATTAATTTGTTATATTATTAAACTATTTTATTTTATAAAAGTTGCCATTTGAATTTTTTTAGTTAGTTAAAAAATAACGTTTACCATCTAAAGATCGTATAACTAGTTGACTTGGTCCAACATAAGCTACTTCGTGGCTACCTCGAACCACAGTTCTTCTTAGTACTGTTTCAAACATTTCTAACGCGTTGCACAATCCCCCAACTACTAATCTGGAGCCATCTTTACGCCAGGCAAGTGCTGTAACTGTATAAAAATTCGGCAGAGCACGAGTGTTCGCTTCTTCCCAGGTTGATCTTCGGGTGCTCCAGTCAAAGATCCGGAGCTTATTCCAAGAGCCAACAGCTACACTTTGCCCACTGGGACTACAACAGGCCACGGTTATTTCTTTTTCTTCGCTATCTTGACTGTAATCAAATGTTCTTGCCACTTTCCCAGAAGATTTATAAAAAGTTACTCTCTTATCACTTCCAGCTGCGACTATATGACCCTGTGGCCAAGCTAGGGCATAAGCAGGGACACCATGAGTGACTACTCGACCAGACCTTTCAGAATTATTGTCATCTGTCACATAATATTGAATAATACTACCATCTGCATGACTTGATATAAATCCACTTCCTCTAACACTGCAAAAAATTCGTTATTTTTTTACAAAGATAAGTAATAAAAATAATGCACATAAATTTATTTGTATTTACTTGGTTGCTAATGCCAAAACCATAGAATCTGAAGCGTAAAGGGTTTGAACTTTGTGTGTTTTTGGAAGTGCAGCACGAACTTTGCCGTCTGCTAATCCAACTACAATCAGACTTTCTGACAGCCATGCTAAACATGTTACCGCAGAATTTTGTGCAAATTTGTTGCATATTACTTTCTTTTCTCCCCTACAAATGTATAATAATGTTTATATCATTCAATGTATTTAAAATTATATTAAAATTCAATGAAACAGCTATTGTATTCAAATGCTAATGTATTTAATTATAAAGAAAAATACATGTCACTTTAATTAAGCTGTTTATTTAAGATGTTTTTACCTACCAATCTTCCCCAATTTTGTATACGTATACAATATTGTCAGTTTGTCCAACAGCAATTTTTGTTGAGTCTGGAGAAAACGCAATCCCTTTGATGACATAACTTTTTTTACCAAACTGTAAAACAATTTAATTATTCTTAAAAATACTGTTTTTTAGTCCTATTTAATTGATGGAATATTTTTATAATAATTTTTGAAAGTATTCATTTTAAATCAGTTTGTTAAAAATGAATTATATACTTTAGATTCGATGGGCTTCGTTGAAAATTTATCCCTTCTAACTTTGTTTTCATCAAATAAATAAATAGTTCTATCGGAGCAGGCAATAGCTAATTTTAAATTATTTGGTGACCAAGCAATACTAATTACTTTATTTTCTCCTTCCTAAAAAAATAATATAATTTAATGAGTAATTAAGAGTAATTAATAAACAAATTATCATTCTAATCTAATAAAAAAAAAAAGCTGTAACATAACTCACGTGTGCAGGTAAAATTGTTCCCAAATATTTGAGCAACATGATTCATTGAAGTAATATATTTACTTATGCGTACATTTAATAATGTTTGCTTAATTAATTATATATAAAATAGGACTTTGAAATCATACTCCGGGATAAGCATATAAACAAAATATAAACCATATTTTAATCTACTTTGCACTTATGTTATTAAGAATGTTGCCAAGCAACGTTTGAAATAACTTCGCTTTAAAGATAGCCAATCACAATTCAGATTCGATCGTTACCATGGCGACGCGTTTATTATTTTCATTTAAAAATTGAATCGAATATACAATTCAATTTGTTAACTTTACAATTAAATGACAATACCTTGCAATGTACAAATGTTATGTAAAATGATTATTTTTACCTTAAAAATGTTTTTCTACAACAGTATTAGTAAATAAACTATATAGATATAAATATATTCAATGATAATAATGAAAAAAAAAAGGATAAATGTATAAAATCTTGGAAATTTATATAAATACAAATTTATTTTATAAAAACAAATACCAACGATTTGAAAATGAATTTAATTTAATAGAATAAATAAATATTTTTCGAAATGATTCAAAACACATGATTGATAAACCGCTCCAATTATAAGCAACCATAACCATAACCTAAATAAAATTCTCAAGAAAGAGAGCAGTTCAGTTATTATTTTTGTTGGTTCTTCAATCAAAACTAACAAGATATTAATTATATTATGATATATAATTGTTTATAATTAAATGTTGATTTTGAGAGAGTTGGTGTTTCTTTGTTCCTTTGCTATAAATATTACTAGTAATAAGACTGTTTTAATGAAAAGATAAGTTTTGAATTAGTAAATATACAGTGAACAAATGTTGATGGTGGAAAATGGGTATCACAGGGTTATTACCATTTTTAGAAAAATCGTCAAAGAAAAGCAACATTTCGCAATTTTCTGAAGGTACTGTTGCAATTGACAGTTACTGCTGGTTGCACAAGGGAGCATTTTCTTGTGCTGACAAAATTGTAATGGGCCAGCCAACGGATGCGTAAGTCGTACAATTAATATACAAAGATTTCATTGATATAAATATTATTTCCGTAAATAATAATTATTACTGATTCAATTACAGGTACATAAAATATTGCATGAAGTATGTGAATATGTTGTTAGATCTTAAAATTAAACCAATACTAGTGTTCGATGGACGTCATCTCCAAGCAAAAGCAGAAACAGAAGTAAAAAGGCGAGAGTAAGTAAATTTAAAGTTGTATAAAATTATTAAAATTTCACACCTTTTTTTTTTTTTTTTTTTTCTTGAAAAATCATTTATATTTGTTTTATTTTTAGTTTTTGTCTCTTATACCCTTCTGACGCTGCCAACGATTTGCTGTGTGTAGTTTTCGTGGATCGCCGTTTCATGAAAAAAAAAAAAAAAACTATAACAAGATCACTGTGCAATCAGAATTGAGAGATTATGACACTAGGGGTGTGTGAG